>CM027123.1:27116166-27380445 GCA_015476505.1 Urochloa ruziziensis | reverse complement strand
ATCAGCAGCTTGTGCCCCAAGCATTGTGTCTGAATAATTTCAGTTTGTATGGTCAAGATTCACCTTCAAAAGCAAAGCCCTCTGTGCTAACAATGAACCAGGGAATGTCCTCTAGAGCAACCACTCTAGCTTTGACTAACACTCTAGCAGGGTGATTAGTATCTTCTTCCCAGGCAATTAGCTGACCCCCATCCCCAAGAACCTTGTTTATATGAGCCTCTGACCAATAGTCGATATTGACCCCAGGAAGCATCAACCGCACCTCATAATTAAGTGACACAGCTCTATGATTCCAGCCCCGGTCATGCTCCACAAAAGAAATAGTAGTAGTTTCCTAAAAACATGAGGACTACCATGAACCAGACTATCCCTATCATGGAAGTGATTGAATTTGACATAAGCCTGACCGTAGGGACAGGGTCTAATCCATCGATAAGCAATTCTCCGCTCAAGCCTAATGAATTCATCCAGAACATTTCTTATTCCCTCAAAGGATACCTGATAGTTTGGGAGCGGATGAAGAGTCACAATGGCCACTTCAAGATTGCGCGTGACGGGGTTGCCCAAGAATACCCTGCTCATGGGCTTTCTTCCCGGGACAATCATCCGATTGAACCCAGGAGGGATGAAGGGCGTTGGATCCACAAACCGAAATGCCATGGGTGCTCCGGCTGGGGTGGCGTCTGGCGGTGTTACTGTAGCTGCCGGTGGGGTTTTCTGGTGGTCGGCGCTAGGAGGGGAAGGGGAACTAGCTGGATTGGAGGTGAATGCAGGGGTCTCTGGTGGGCACAACGGGTTGGAAGCTCCTTGGCCTCCGAGGCGGAGGTCAAGGTCGAGCAAGGAAGGTGATCTCTAGTTCACCGGAGTTGGGGAGGACGGAGAATGGCAAGTTTGTTTGGGAAGAGAAGATTCCGGTAGGTGCCAAGGAATTGAAGCTGGAGGGTCTTTCTGCGCTAGACCAAAGAGACATTCACCCGCGTGAGCCAGAGACCTGAACATAGGTGGCCCACTGGAGGAGAGTCCAGTGGTCAGTGATTGTGACTTGCGAAACCAAAGTGCCACTATGGATTTATCTACCGGTGAAATGCCAATTTGGGAGGTGAATAATTTGCTCCCTGAGGACAGACCCGGAAATCAAGGCGCGAAATTGCAATTGTCTCGAATGTGGCCTAGTCGGAAGCAAGAAGAACAGCGCACCCTTGAGCTGCAGTTGGCCCGTTGGTGTTTGGAGGAGAAACATCGGTTGCACAGCCCAGGTGGCCCAGACCCGCCCGAACGCAAGCTGGGAAGAATCGGGCCTAGAGGAGTCGTGTTAGAGCCTGTGAATACTCCTTTTGGGCCCATCTTTTTCAAAAAGGAATTCCCAGAGTTAGGGGGCGTTACCCGCCTGAAAGATCGGCCTTGATTTGCCTGTTTAAAGTGTCTTGAAGGCTCATTAGTAGCGCCGGGCTAAAAAAATGGTGATTCCGAAGAACACGCTCCTAAATTGGAGTCAGGAACTTTGCTGAAATCTAATTTCGAGAACACAGAACTGTTATCAAGAAGAAATGTTTTAGAGGGTGAAAAGCCCGGGTGAACATCTGTAACTAGAGCTTCAAATTTTGATTTGGTCTGTTTCAGTGACTAAGGATGGGCAACAGAAGCATAGGATCTAGCTGTGTTTTTCGACTGAACAGTTTTCCAGGGGTATCGAGGTCCTTGATCGAGGGATGCCAAATCTTGAGCAAGGGAAACACCTCTTTCATTCCAGAGGTTAAAGAAGAGTCGGAAATCAGCATAACTGAAAGATTTGAGCGCATAAACCAACAGACCCACAGCACGATTGAAAACCGTGAATTTGAACAGACGATCCTCAATTTCAACCACAGAGAAGAGGGAGGCCGATCCTCCAAGAACAGATTGCAAGATGTCACTGACTGAAAGGGCATTAAGCCGAACGCGAGAGCGACTCAAGGAGACCAGAAGCCAAAAGCTTGTCTCGTCATCAGGGTTTGGGGAAGTGACAGGAGTGCCTAGGGCCGATCGTACCTTGGATGAAAACGCGATCCCCGGAGATGGATCCAGAGGTTTGTCCATCTGCTCCGGGTGAGAGGAGGAGGAGCTGGCGGGCTGGAGGAGCTTCTTGGTGATGGAGGGGGAGCGCCGTGGCCGCCGGCTCACCGGCGGCGGGGAGCCCGAGGGGAACCGTCAGGTGTCACCATTCCCTTGCCTTCACGCGTGAATTCCTAACTCCGCCCAAAGTACCATTCGAGCCTCTCTAATGATGAATAAAGAGACAAATAAGCTTCCTTAATCATCACAAAATATGACGTCCGGGTTGATGAGCGAGGGCTCGTGGATTAAGTCCTCCTACCCACCGCCACCAGTCCACCACTCTCAGCGGCGAGGCGACTGTCACAGCGGCCGTGCAGATGACGCACTTCACGCCGTGCCGGACCGCTCATAATGGTGTGCTTGTAATGCAGCGAATCCATATAGCGCTTTGTTCTCAAGGTGCAACGGAGGCACAGAGCCAAAGGCAATACACTATAGTTCAAGCATAAAAAAAATATATTAACAAAATTACAGCACTTACTTAAATATTAATTCCCAGCCAAGCTAACGTTCGCTTGTGCTTGATGGGCGGGCTAAAATTTTAATATTCCCTTCTATTATCTTGCCTAAGCATAATCTTCTTTTGTTCCTCCAAGTATATGTTGATGCCTTTCATTTCTCAATGTATATGCTGGTTTTAAATTTTAACTAAAAAATAAAAAAATATAGAGATCATTTCACTGCAATGATTAAAAAAATTTAAAAAAAGATATCCAAAAATTGATAAAATAGTATGTGGAAGATGAAATTAGTGTTATGCATTAGTTTTCCATATAGTGCAATATTATACATTTCAATATAGAAAGGCACATGTATCTTCCAATCAGGATGAGTTGTTTATAAAAAAATACATGAGATGTTCTGTAGTAAAAGTTAAAAAAAAATACATCCATATAACCTTTTCCCGTAGCAACACACGGGCACTTTTGCTAGTGATGAATAATCATCACAAAATAGTGTATAACCCTATATCACTCTCCCAACCTTTAGCCTGTAGACCATCAAAATTGCCTAGTTAGAGCAGTTGTGAGCAATCCATAGCTTGAGCACTTTGGTTGGCGTCAAGAAGTTTTTGTGACATTTGTTACTTTGGATCTTTGGCTCCTAGATGGCTAGGCGTCGCCGGCTAGCTCCCAACGTTGTGGTGAGCAGCGGTAAGTTTGTAAAGATCAGTTTTCACCTTAAGGGAACTATTTTTGCTTAGTGAAAATCTAAGGTGTGGCATGTATACACCTAGGCGAGGTGGCCTTGTAGGGTGCCTCAACGGAGACTAGAAACCACTAAGCTTGTTGGTTGTGCATGCGGTGGGTCTGAACTTCGAAAAAAAAATCCTTGTGTCTCCTTGCCTCATTTAGTTGTTTCTAGCTTTATTTGTGCTTCTCCTTCGATCTACTTGGGTGTGCTCTATTTGTGTGTAAGGACTTGGTGTATCTGCTAGAAAGCATCAAGAGAAGCTACACTCTAAGTTGCATCTTTGCTTAAAAAACAAAAGGGGGTCATGCAACTTTTCATTCGCTCCACTGTCCAGGACTGATTACACCGGGTTCCAGGACCGGTTGAACTGCCCTCCTCTAGCAGTCAAGTTGAAAGTGGTTTTGGGAGTTTTAGTTGCTTATCTCGTCTATTCATCCCCCTCTTGGTGACATCTAGGTCCTTACGCGGTGGTTAGCATAAAGGTGAAAGAATTTTGTGTTGGCATCCCCTTCGTGTAACCACCGCATACTCGACCGTTGACATGTGATTACAAAGTTCTAAAAGAAAACGTATAAGACTGATCTGTCGTGTGCTTTAGATCTAAAGCACACGACAGATCGATCAGTATGTTTGTGTTGCTTTCTACTCCAGCAGTATGTTTTTGAAAGGAAACCTTGACTGGTACACAACACATATATGGACGCTAGCCATCTACAAAAGGAAAGAAGGAAATTCAAATTCCTTGATGCACACGGCCATATAAAGAAAGGAAAGCGGGCGAATTTCAAAAGGAAGGTGTAGGCGCCCTGATTGCATAGGAAGATGGAGGAAAGGAAAGGGGTCTTTTCTTGGGAAGGAAACCAGCGTATCTTTTTACATACGAATACAACGAATAGAAAGGAAAGGAAAGTGGCGCCTTGATTGCATTACCATACAAAGAACGCGATCAAAAGGAAAGGAAGGCAGGCGAATTTACAAAGGAAGGTGGAGGAAAAGAAAGGGGTGATTTTTTAGGAAGGAAACCAGCGTATCTTTTTGCATACGAATACAACGAATAGAAAGGAAAGGAAAGCGGCGCCTTGATTGCATTACCATACAAAGAACGCGATCAAAAGGAAAGGAAGGCGGACGAATTTACAAAGGAAGGTGGAGGAAAAGAAAGGGGTGTTTTTTGGAAGGAAACCAGCGTATCTTTTTGCATACGAATACAACGAATAGAAAGGAAAGGAAAGCGGTGCCTTGATTGCATTACTATACAAAGAACGCGATCAAAAGGAAAGGAAGGCAGGCGAATTTACAAAGAAAGGTGGAGGAAAGGAAAGGGGTGTTTTTTTGGAAAGGAAACCAGCGTATCTTTTGCATACGAATACAACGAATAGAAAGTAAAGGAAAGCGGCGCCTTGATTGCATTACCATACAAAGAACACGATCAAAAGGAAGGAAAGGAAGGCAGGCGAATTTACAAAGGAAGGTGGAGGAAAGGAAGTTTTACATACGAATACAACGAATAGAAAGGAAAGGAAAGCGGCGCCTCGATTGCATTACCATACAAAGAACGCGATCAAAAGGAAAGGAAGGCAGGCGAATTTTCAAAGGAAGGTGGAGGAAAGGAAAGGGGCGTTTTTTTAGGAAACCAGCGTATCTTTTTGCATACGAATACAACGAACAGAAAGGAAAGAAAAACGGCGCCTTGATTGCATTACCATACAAAGAATGTGATCAAAAGGAAAGAAAGGCAGCGGGTATAAAAAATGCCAAGGCGAGAAAGAATAGTGGGGCGTGGGGCGGGATGGCGCCGAGGCACAAAAGAACCGGAGGGGGCCAAACGCGTCTACCCCCGGTCGTCCGGGGCCACCTTTTGGCTCTGAATTGTGTGTCCTCTGTGAGGTTTAGGAGGGTAATTTTTTGGGTGAGAAACCGTTTCAATTGTGACACTCTTTATAGTATAGATAAAGGGCGCACCTTACTATTGTCTTTTTTAGTTTTGTACTTGAGTCATCGTGAAGCAAGAAAAAAAACTTCGTCCGGTGTTTAGTTGTGTTTAGCTTATTTTTGTATCAGTTTGAGAATTGGGACGGAAAAAGATTAGTGTCGGAGCCTGTACAAGAGCGGGCACAACATAGGGTAAAAGTGGAGGTAGAGAAAGGTTTTCCTATTATGATGTGACCCTTCTTATAATTCTTTAATGACATTATTATCCCACTCCACAATTATGAATTGGTTTGTCAAAGTGGCTAACCTAAGAGGTTCCAAATGAATCCTTGGATTCTAGAATATCCATTTGCATGATTGCATGATTGAAGCAAAGGTTTTTTTTTTCTTTCTTGCGCTTAAGTAACAAACTCGAGTAAGGCCCTGTTTGGCATGGCTCTTGCTCCACAGAGAGCAGCTCCACTCCCAAACTCCAGCTGGAGTCAGCTCCACGTGGAGCAAGAGCTGACTGGAAGGGGTGTTTGGCTAGCAGGCTGCTCCAAACTCCAGAAATGGGGGTTTTGAGGGTAGATTGCCAATCTTGCCCTTGGTTTGTTTGACTTAACTGTTTAAAAGTGAAATAGTGTTCCCGCCATGCATATGACACATAATTAATGCCCATAATACCAAATATTCATAATAAAAAATATTACAAGTTCATTTTCTCCGTAACACGATATGAAAAAATATTACAAGTCCATTGTCTCATAAAAACTAAATATTCCATAATACATATTCATCATCATGACACTAGTTCCACGCTAAGGCAATAGATGTAGCTAAGGTATCACGAAATGCATCCATGGTCACAAAGCTTGCTTCTGTAGTAGACTCATCAGAGGCATGTGGAGACACTGCATCCTTTTTATACCTATCGGGGATTGTGGGCACAAAGTTTGGATCCCGATCGAAATTAGCAAAGTCGACATCACCACTTGCATGCTCACGTATGAAATTGTGTAGAACCATGGTAGCAGCAACAATCTTCTTTTGTGTGAGCATGGTATAGCCGGGCATTTTATAAAGAATTTGCCATTTCATTTTATATGCCCCAAATGAGCGCTCAATAACATTACGAATAGATGAGTGTATCCGGTTGAACTTCTCTTTAGGAGTAGATGGTTCCATACCTCGATGCCATTCAGGTAAGTGATATCTTTCACCCTTATATGGAGTTAGGTAACCCGGACGATTAGGATAGCCAGCATCTACAACATAGTACTTGCCTACACATCATATAAAACAACATAAGAAAATGATGCAAGAATATAAGAAAATCAACACCAAGTGATTAGAAATAATTATACCTTCAGGAGGATGTGGGAACACATCAACATCTGCATGCAATGCATGGAACAATACACTTGTGTCATGCAAAGCACCAGGTTGACCCGCAGCCACATAAGTGAAGCGCATGTCAAAGTCACAAACAGCAAGTACATTTTGAGTTGGAATTCCAGTCTTACCAATATACCTCACTTGTTCTTCTGGAGAAAGACTGACCGGATATGAGTTCCATCAAGAGCACCAATGCAATCCTTAAAGTGAGGATATGCCCTCTTATCATTCCTAATCTGCTTGTGCACAGTGCGACTGTTGGTCTCAAGTACTCTTGAGCCATTGTAACCACACAATCTAGAACTTCATGAAATTTTCTACTAATGGTTTCTCCAGAGTGCGTAAACTTGTTTTGAGTTCTTCTATTAGACTCACTACCACCACACACGAACAGAAAAATGGCCAGCATCTCATAGGTATTCATGTGCTTTGATGGTTTCAGTCCATACCTCTCAACTAACACATCATGAAGGTCAAGTAATATATGATTGCTCATCCGAAGCATATTGTGGCATTGTGCAGGAGCATTGAAGGTCTCATTCAACCATCCAACTCCACTTAACTGAGATGTCCTTGGTGGTGCCTTGACCATGTACATGTCAACATAACCTAACACAAGCTTGCCAGCACCTTGAATCATATTAAATAAAAATTCACCATCATCACTAGAGTCATCACTGTCACTGCCAGAATCTGTACAAGCAAAAAAAATTGAACTGAGAATAATGTAATTATAACAATAATCAATTTGGGTTACATACCATAAGAGTGCAAGCTCACAAATGAGCATTCAAATGTAGCAGGCAAAGAAAAAAGGACGAGGAACATAGCAAATAAAACTAAGACAGGATACAAGTGACAATAGTCACTGAAATTCACTTCTACTTTGAATACTTGTCTGCATATTTCCTCTTCAGCCAATTAAACTTTATCTCATTAGTAGGCATGGTCATCCACATCTCTCGTTGCTCCTTCTTCACAAATAGCTCAGAGGCGATGTAATGCTCATCGGTCCCATAGTCGGCACCACAAGCAATCACATGTTCCATCACTTGTTCAATAGAAAATTTTCCCTCTCTCTTGGAAACATATTCATTAGCTGAGCTAGCCATACTTGTGACAGCTTCTTGAATGAGAATAGCATTCCCTGTCTTCACCTTCTTGTGCTTTTCTTCAACACGTCTTGTTGTCCTCTTCCCACTAGCAGGTGTTCGAACATCACCCAGACCTTGTGCATCTTCACCCAGACCTTGTGTCTCATCATCCAGACCTTGTGTCTCAACAGCCAGTTCTTCTGTCTCCTCTGGAGAATCACCAACAGCAATAGGTATTTGCAGATTGGGAGCACATGGAGACCAATGGTCAATACCAATATTGATGATGTCTCCAAAACATATTGTCAACTCATCTTCATATTGAAGGGGCTGCTTCCTAAACTTCCCACATCCTGGAATATCCTGAAATATACAAGGCAGAAGCACATATTAGAACAAGTTTGATCATCAAAACTGAAAAATGAAAACATAGCATGCTAGAATTTACAATACACTTACAGCTTTAGCTTTCTTCCACCATTCATCATCCATAGCAATTGTGCCATTTTGCCAACCAGTACCAGTTTGCTTCCGCCTAAGTTTTTTCCAAGTCTTCAAATCTTCTTTCAACTTGTCCCACTTGTTTTTTACTTGCACTTTGGTTGCATCAAGGTTTGCCATATCTTTCAGCCCTTTCACGACCGCATCATAACCAACCGAATTCAAGCAAGTGTTTGGCCGATTCCCTTTTTCAACTTGTTCGACAAACAACTTAACTAGGATCCGAAGGTTATCAGCATTATGCCAATCGATTTCCGGCATCTATACCAACTCACAAACAAAATTTTAGAGTGCATCCACATGTACAGAGACCACACCCAACCAAGAAAAGTATGCATCACATGTACAGTATGCATCAATCACAATGGGAGGCACACTAATTCCATGCAAATCAACTAATTTGATAGCTGCTAACACCAATTTCAACAACACAATTCCATTTTCAGCAAGCAAATAGGGAGACATTAGGAATCAGAGAGAGAAATTACCTTCCTAGGGTTGAGGATTTGGTCTCCCCTGCTCCTGCTCGACTTCCTACACGCGGTGGGGAAGGGACGACGGAGGACGGCGGCTTCCCTGGCGTTGGACGGCGGCTCCCCTGCTCCTTCGTGGTGGTGGTCGACCTGCTGGTGTGGGGCGCCTCCCCTGCTCGTTCCTGTTCAAGCTGCCATGGGGCAGTGGGGCGGGGGCGGCTGCGGGGCGGCGCTGGCGATGGCAGTGGGGCGGCGGCGGCCCTGGCTCTCCCAGGGGGCGGCGCGAGTCGGGGGGGGGGTGGGGTGGGGGGCGACGCGAGTCGCTGGGGGGGGGGGGCGACGCCTGGGCGGGTGGGGGGAGGGAGGGGAATAGATGAAACGTTTTTTTTGTAATCAGTGGCAGTGGTGGGTAATTACCCCCAAACTCCACGACTAGGTCCATATTTGAGGTTGCTGGAGTTGCAAAAGAGGTACTCCACCAAAATGAACTAGAGCTCCTCAAACTCTAGGGAGTTGGGCTGTTCTTGGAGTTGGTGGAGTTGAGGTGTTTGGGTAGAAAATTGGTTAGAGTTGGAGGAGTTTAGCTCTAGAGCCATGCCAAACAGAGCCTAAATTGTGAAATTTACCAACTACTTTACTATCCACAAGTCAATCATCAAAAGAGATATATTATCGAGTTTCCCGCTTCATGTGACCGGGGTCGTGTGCGCTTAGCATTTTTGCCCCCTCGCCGATTGACACGCCGTCCGGCCGTCGCGACCCGTTTCTTCGCCCTGCTTCGCTCGCACCTGCACGTCCCGCCCTTCCCTCTCTCCCACTCCAAAACCCTACTCACCGCCACCAGCCATGGCGCCGCCCCTCACCTGCGGTAAGCGGCGCTCAAATCCTAGATCCAATTCACTCCGTCAAATCCTAGCACTAACCCCGCCTCCCCTCTCCTCCACCTGCAGGTCCGGGCGCGCCGAAGCGGCGGCTCCTCCAGGCGGCGGCCGACGGCGACCTCCAGCGCTTCAAGAGTACGTGCACGCGTCGTCGGTGGCGCTCTGCCACGCGATGATTTTCTTACTTTGGGGGGTGGGGTTCCGAATTTTGTTGACTTGTGTCGCCCGCCGGCAGGGATAGCTAACTTACTGGATGCTGGGAAGGGCCGCCTCGGCCAGACCGTGGCGGCCGTGAAGGACCGTGGTGCCGGGGCGCTGCACATCGCTGCCTTCCCCGGGAGGACGGCGCTGTGCGCATACCTGGTCGAGGAGCTCCACCAAGATGTCAACGCCGCCGATGAGTCAGGTGGTTTTCCTTCCCCTTCTCTGCCTACTCGTTGTATGTAGTTACCTTTTAGCATTGTTGGTTTGAGATTGTGAAGCTTACTGAGGTGGCATTATGAAGGCACTACAATTGCACTGGTTGTTTTGGTTTCGTCCATCTGCATTTATATGTTATTGTGAATATGTGATGTGATGCATTCGTTGTCTGCATCCTTGCAGCATGAAATGGGATTGTTTGCTTATGCGAAATACTGCTTCTAACAATGAGCTTTCCCTAATTCTAGTTTGGCAGACTCTACAGCTATCGTAGAAACTTTTTGCAGATTTGATTAATCTTGAAGGATGTTTAAAACTTTAGGTGAACTCACATAATGTGCCACATGCAGATTAATCTTGAAGGATGTTTTGAACTTTATGTGAACTCAGATCATGTGGCACTTCTAATTTCTATGTTTTCTATTCTCTGGTATCTTGACACTTGTATTGAAACTGGGAAGGGGACTTGAGCTAATTCATGCTAAAATTACACCCATGTTTACCCCCCCCCCCCCCCTCCCCACACCGCGTGCGGATGTAAGTTCTTTTGAAAAATCCAAGGCTTAAACTTGGCATTGGGGCACATGTACATGCAAAGTCTTTCAAATATATATCAGTTACCCTGTTGAGTAAATTTAGAAGTTCATTTGATCCAGGCGCCTGTTCGGACAGTTGCATCAGTACAAAATGCATTGATGCTAGCTTCAATCCACTTTTGCCCCTGAAAATCCTGCCAACTTGTTTTTTTTCCTTCCATTCACAGCTTGATTTCTATACAACAACAACAACATAGCCTCTTATCCCAAGCAAGTTGGGGTAAAAAAAAATGATATTAACTCCTTTTCCTTGTATGTGTACCTCTACAGGCAGCTGACTTTGGTTTGAGCAGGAATTTTGGGATTTCATTGCATCAGCAATGAATTCATCCATTATAGAGCTTACTGCTGTGTATGAGTAATCTGGATTTTTATCATGTAGTAATATCTGCTTGTTTTTATTCTTGTCAAAGTATCTCGCTTTATGGCACTCCCCACACAAACAGGCACATATTGAAATTGAACAATATTTCTCTTATTTGATTACTAGACTAATTTTCTCAATTCTCATTAATATTTTTTCATGGCCTTTTGGTGCTATCGGGCTGTTTTACCAGTACACACTCCAATGCACCATGTGCCAAGATTTGTTCGTGTATGATACTTGCAACATAAAAGTCACATCCTTTATGAACTCTGAAGATTCTATTGTATATGACAATTTTCTATGTATATTTTTGGCAACAGATGCATGTTAGATAGCTTTCATTTCTTGTATGAATTTCCTTTTGGAATTTTAGTAATTCTGTTGTGCCTTGTATGAGTTCCTTATGCAATATACTTCTACTTTTGATGTTTCCTGTAGGAGAGACACCTCTGGTCTATGCAGTTCGTGGTGACACTGTGGACACTGTACAATATCTTCTTGACCATGGTGCTAATCCAGATAAGGCTGATGGAAACGGGTCTACTCCTCTCCATTTAGCTGCTGCAGGAGGTCTCTCCATATGCATACTTATCTCTTTCTTATGTGTGCCTGACTATGTCTCAAAGCTCTTTGTTTATTTGCTAAGAGTGATGTGATGAAATTTGAACCAGATCATGTCATATAGTTGTTGGTAATACGAAAAGAAATGAGCCGTATCTCTATTGTCTATGGTTGTGCAAATAATAGTGTCATGCGAGGCGAAAGGGCCTCTAGCTGACTTGGTTAGATGGCCTTAGTAGCACTCCTCAGGTCCTGGGTTCGACTCCCTGTGGGAGTGAATTTCAGGCTGAGGTTAAAAAAATCCCCTCGTCTGTCGCCATAACCAAAGCACAGGTCAAGGCCCGGCCCAGGTCGTATCTGTGGTTGGCTTGGGCTCTCCTACCTGGGGTAGTTGCAGAAGCCGTCAGCCCAGTGGTTATCTCACAAGGGCTACGGGCCCCTGTGTAAGGGTGGGGCAGAGGTTCGAGGGTTTTCTCGACCTGCGTGGCTGTCTTACCCCCGCAGGTCGACGTTTTTTTTTTTTTTTTTTTTTTTTTTTTTTTTTTTTTTTTTTTTTTTTAGTGTCATGCGAGTAGGAGCGATTTCGCTGATGAATGAGTTATATAATTGCTACCTTTGAGACTAGATATATGCATCACAAATTCTGTAATCTTCATCTTAAAAAAAAATCATCTGTACAGACTTCGATCAAGTATGTTTAAAAACTCAACTATTAACTTGTCCAGATGTTGCAGCATAATTATTTCACAAGTTAGTTCCCAGACTAACTCAATAACCTTCCAGATCTGACGTTGATCATTATATTCCTAACTTGGATGGGGATTATGCACTAGAATATATTGTGCTCCATCTGTCCATCATTACAAGGCATATATATATTTTTTTCTTGAACCATGCAGGAGAACTGCACATCATTTCATTAAGGTAGAAAAAAAAGTACACGAGTCCGGAGGGACCCAACCCGAGTACCGAGCACCACACACACACACACCTGACACCCAAACCAGCTTACATTCGTGCCACATAAAAATCTAGGGCTTAAGCACCTTGTGGTGACCCACTAACTGGAGGAGCTTGGAAGCCCCAGGCCCCAGCCATGCACTCACAAGGCATATTTTTATACGAGTAAGTCTTCATAAGTAGATTCTGACCATTAAGTGCCCTTATTTTCTATTGCTATAAAGTCAGTAAGCACTGGCGGAGCTACGTTAGGGCTAAACTGGGCGCCGGCCACCCCTTGCCAAGCCAAAGTTTCTGAAGATTAAACCTGTTATCTAGCTAATTCAGCCTACAAACCATCATCTACTATATATATTAGTTAAAATCTAGCAAATTGCCCCCTCTATATCTTGTTTCACGCTCCGCCACTGGACAGTAAGCGTTACCTATACAATGTATTGTCTATTTCTATAGAATCAACATTATCTTAAAAAATTTGAGTGTGAATCTGTCTATGCAAATTCTGTAAACTAAACAAGCACATAATTTTAACTAATTATTGGTGAAACCTTACGAAGTTTCACCTTTTTGAATCAATATGTGCCTTGCTGGTGATTAAATTTGGCAGAAATGCTAACAAAAGACCAGTTATGAAAGAGGAAGTCAGTCAGTCTTCCAATGAACCTACAAAAAACTTCATTTAAACTTTTAAATGGTTTTGTCTCCAGTGTCCATGATAAAATGGTATTAGCAAGATTTAACCAACAAAGAGTTTGTAACAGCAGCAGCTACACCAAATAACTTAATTGATATTATGTATTTGCAAATAGCCTGTCGAATGCTCTGTATTTCTATACTTGTGTAATTACTAACTAGTAACCTGCTGTATCCTGTATTTCTGATTTAGGAAATTGTGAAATAGTAAAAGCCTTACTCTCAAAAGGAGCTGATGTTCATTCGTTTTGTGGTATTGGATCAACACCACTGCATCTGGCTGCTGCCTGTAAGCAGTATAGTGCTATGAAGGTTTTGTTGGACCACCATGCAGATGTATGTCAAATGCTTGTCTATCCTTTTTTGTATTAACAAGGTCCACATTAATGATTACATGTTCTTTTTTGTCCGGTAGACCGAACTACTTTCTGTTGTTCCTTAAGATTGGGTAACATGGTATTGTTCTGTCAAAAAATAATCCCTGTTTAAGGCACTGATTTTCCCAATATTTCTTGTCAGTGTAACAAGGTTAAAAACAGTGTGTACACGCCTCTTATCGCAGCTCTCACGGCTGGCTCGTTGGAATGCGTGAAGCTTTTGGTTAAGGTATATATTTGAACTCTTGATAAGATCACTAAGACGAACATTTCATTTTAAAATGTGGTGTCCCTCATGTATTTTTCATTTTAATATTGGTGACCTGAGAGCAAAGATAAGTCTTGTGAAATTGGAAAATTGCTCTAGGGGGGCATGCTCAATTGTGGAGGGTAGCTTTAAAAAACAGGAAAACTGTGCTCATAGCAATATTCTCGCCCCCCCCATCCCCATCCCCGTGCGGCGGATTGCTGTCGTTTTGTTTTGTCTACCACTATGCCTTAGCATTTGGTAGTGTGCGCGCCCGAGATGGCTAACACACTCGCTGGCAGCTCAGAGCCTCCGGGGGTGGCTGCTGTGCGAGGTTGTGTCGGTCTGCTCTCAGGTCTGTCAAAGTGTCCAAATAAAGGAATAGATTGTAGGCCATGGCGAGTGGTTTCCCTGAGTTTTTGGAATGGTATAACTGAGCAAACTTGAAAACTCAGACTGCTAAAACAGTAATCCACAAAGGAGTGGCATGTTTGCAAAATTGTTGGTTTGGGAATAGTGTCATGGAAAGTATTTTTCTTAGGAAAATCCTGTGAGTTCTCTTCTGATCATATAACATCAAATAATTAAAAAGAATTTATCATTTCTTAAATACCATGTAAAAAGAAATAAATACAAATTTTTATATGCTTATAGAAAAGGGTATCTTAAATGTTCTCTGTGTTAGGCTGGTGCTGATGTGAAGGGTGTTGGCACTATAACCCCCTTACTATTTGCTGTCAAGAAAGGCTTAACTGACTTCTACAAGTGCTTACTGGAGGCTGGCGCAGATCCTAATGTTCGTGATGATGTAAGTTTTTACCTTACACTTTGCTGCTGCATGCTTGTTTTTACATCATGGACTGATTTTTAACACAGCAAAATGTTAAATAACCTTCACAAAACTGTGAATTTTTGCTAAGGCTAATAAGCAGAATTTAGTAATCTAGGTTTTGTTTCCTCCTCTAAGTCAATCTGTGAAGTCCATGGATGGTTCCAAACTGTCCTTAACGACCATAAAATTTTTCTTCCTAAATGCACAACTGATCCATATGTCATACCTTGTGTTCTGATTATAGTGCAGATACCCTATGGATATTGGACTGTTGTTTGAACAAAGCACATATATATTTAGTTCTCTTTATTCGTCCACTCATCATTTGAATCCGTGTGAGATGATGTCAATGTCAGGATGATACCCTATTTTTGGCTTAGTTAAATCTTTGGTTCATGTGGATGGATCTTTCTATGACTAAACAGATTACCTACGTGGGAATTCTTAGATTGGTTATAATTAATGTGCGCTGTGATTCTTTACAGGTAATATATCTTGGTATTGTTGTATAAGTGGGAGTTCATCGGTACCTTTTAGTCTGGGAAAAAGTCTAGGTAGCCCCCTGACCTATATAGAGTGGCATACATCATCCCCCAACCTATAAAACAGGATTTTGTACACCCCAAACTTTGTCAAACCAGACGTTGAGCCCCCTGAGGTGGTTTTGGTGTCCGGTTTTGTTTAGGTGGTGGCCACGCTAGCATAGTTTCGCCACGTTAGCGTTGGGGCCCGCCTGTCAGCTGGAACCTTGCCAGCGCCGCCGGTCGTCGTCCGTTCCTTCTCCCGCCCAGGACGCCCGTCATCCGTTCCTCCTGGCTTGCACCGCCGCCCGTTGACCGTTGTCCACCCCCTTCCTCGCCGGTGAGACGTGGCAGGGGGCCTCCCCAGCAGCGAGATGCAGCCGGAGGCCTTCGCCCGGCGGCATGTTGCTCGGGGCTGGGCGCGCCTTTAATCGGCGAGGTCCGCGGGGGCTCGAGTGGGACGGGGACTTCCTCCCAGCGATGAGGCGCGCGGGGGGCAGAGGCCGGGATAGGGGCCACCCGCCACCTCATGGCGACGAGGTAGCGGCACAGGAGGGGACGCGGCGGTGGTCGGCGGCGCAGGAGGGAGGGAGCGGGTGGATGATGGGTGGCGGTGCGGGGGAAGGAGCGGAATTGGACAACAGCACGCCACCCTCGCACATCCCCCCGTCGCAGCACGCCATGGACTGCCAAGCCTCGGCTCGCACGTGCTCAGTGCTACTCGGCCTCCTTGCTCGGCCTCCTTGCTCGGCCGTTGACCACCGGAGCAGCAAGCGGCCGCACAGACAAGGTCGGGTTGCCCTCCATGCTCGATTCAACTGCATCCATCCCCTTTCCCCCCACAAAATTTCGATTTAACTGCATCCATCCCCTTTCCACACAAAATTTGATTCAATTCGACTGCATCCATAGCCGCTCACAAGGTCTCCTCCTCCTCCGTCTACTTGTTAAGCATCGCGTGCCGGGTGCAGCTCCGCCATAGCCATGGTCGGCAGAAGCTCGGGCGTCGCTCCGCAGAACAGATCAAAGGGAAGGGCGGGGGAGATCAACAGGAGAGAGACACGACAAGAGAGAAAGGGAGGAGAGAAGAGAGAGACTGACTAGTGGGACCCACGTGTAAGCCGGTCCACATCAGCATCTTGGTCCACATCAGTGTGCCAACATAGCAAAGCCACCATGCAAAACCGCTATAGGGGGTTATTTGAACGGTTTTACAAAAGTGGGGGGGTTAAAAACCTGGTTTTGTAGTTGAGGGGGTGATGTAGTCGTAGGTCGATACGTTGGGGATTATGTAGACTTTTTACTTTTAGTCTGGTATCTCAAGTAAACTTCTAACATATGAATAAAACCGGTCATGCCTGTAAAGTAAGTGGTGTCTTAAAATGCTTGCAATTGGATAATCATATATTTGACTAAGGATATCTCATTTTCTCAAACAACGCAGGAAAACGTGTCATTTCAGTAAGAAAGGGTAAAACAGTACAAAACACACCCCACTGGAACTAGATTACATCATGGCTGGACTGACAAAAGAACATCAGCTCTAGATGTCCAGTCTGTTTGGTTAGAGTAACTGTGATGGTTATTTTGGTACAATGACTAGTGAGCTCATTTAGTTCTTTGAGGCATACTTGTGAGGTTCGGGTCAAAATCCTATGTAATTTGTACTACTGTAAGATTTAGCTGTATTGAAACTGAATGTGTTCTTTTTTCCATTCTCCCCCATATGAACTGCAGATGTGTGTTCATGCTTACTGGTTGCACTTCTGTTTCCCTTAACAGTTTGGCAACCTTCCAATTGAAATTGCGGCAAATAAGAACAGAAGGAAGGATGTTGAGATTCTACTTCCAGTAACTTCGCGTGTTTCATATGTACATGATTGGAGCATTGATGGGATAATAAGTTACGTGGAATCATTGCCATCGGTGGAGATACGACTTGAGTGATCTTGTCAATTTAGTGTCTTTTTGTTCATTTGTGTTACTGTTGGATAACAATGGAATAACACTTTGTATTCTATTGCCTCTTCAATGCATGTCCTTTACTTAAAAGTGAGCACTCAAAACATGTGAAGCAATATGATGTTTAGTGTGGCTGTAAAATAAGTAATTGATTATTATGCAACCATAAAAATGGTTGAAGTGAACCTATATGATGCTTGGGTCACAAATATATCTTTTCTTTCCCCAGAATCTTTTACTGTCATCAATTAACTCATGTGACTATTTATCTCCTCATGTTTCCTCTGTGGAAAATGATCTATTTTGCTGTTTCAGGATGATCCTGTGTACAGAATGAAACCAGCTGATATCAAGTTAGAAGGAAGCAAGGCATACAAGAGAAAGGATTATGTTACTGCAGCAAAACTCTTCTTTATGGTATTATTCTATCATCTCTCTCAGCCTACGCTAAACTCTTCAATCCTTTTTCAACTCACATTCAGGTGTTATACTTGACACACATCTGAACTGCCTTCAGCCTTTTCACTTGCAATCATTTGTCAGGACTCAGGAGTATCTTGGGTTTGTCTCCAGGAAACCACGCCATAACTCCATTTTTGTTAACCTATCCTTGTAGATAGGTAGCCAGCCATCATCTCATATTTTTCACCTTGATTCACAGCACATTTTTATGTCCTACCAAGTGCCAACTCTGTTTCCGAAGAATAAATTCGTTACTAGTTAGCCAAAGCCACATAGACATGGCCGAAATGGTCTGTTTGACATCTATAATATCAAATAAATGTACTATGAAAATACATTTCGTGGTCTATCTAGTGAATCTAGTTTGATGTTGAGATATTTGTGTATTCTTCTATTAACTTGGTCAAAGCTAAAGAAATTTGAATTAGGACAAAGCTAAAACAACTTACAGTTTGGAATGGACGGAGTATCTTGTTGTCGTGAGAAAAGCTCAGGTTTGAATGGATGTAACTTTGGCATGCTAATTTGACTTCTCGAGTAAAGATCTAGCTTGCCACCTCAACTCGAATAAATGAGCTGTCCAACCATTTGCTTGTGTCCTTAGTCCTTAGTTCCTTACCTGAGAGAAGTACTGTTAGGGGCGGTCTTCTTCTTTAATGAAATATCATGCAGATCCCCTGCACGTTTGAGAAAAGAGAAGTGCAGTGTTATATGTAAGTGGTGGCAATAGGTAATTGTGGTACTACCCCATCCCACAATATAGCTACTTCTAGATTTTGTAAGACAGATTAAGAATGGAGATTAAAAGTGTATATTGCCCTTCACTAATTACCATGTGCTAATTAAGAGGATAATTATGCCTTTCCTAATAAGCTGGCGGCAGGCTTGCATGCAGATTTGCATGCCACAATTAATTGACATGTATTGAGAGGCATTTTAGACCTCTCATGCCAAACAAACTCACTTGGGAACTCAGAAGTAGCTATATTATGAGACAACTTTAAATGCTAGAAGTGATTCTCATGCTTTTTGTGTAGGCAGCAAGGCACTTCCCAGATGATGCAACCCTGTTCTCAAATAGAAGCCTTTGTTGGCTTAAGTTACGTGAAGGAGACAGAGCTTTGATGGATGCTCAGGTTTGCAGGATGAAGCACCCTGGTTGGGCAAAGGCCTACTACCTGCAAGGAGCTGCTCAAATGTTACTGAAGGTAAGATACCAGACATACTTTTCTTCCATCCATTGATTTGATCTGTCAAAACCTTATTTTTGTGATGCTGCCATCCTTCTAACTTCAGGACCATGAAAAGGCATGTGATGCATTTCTTGATGGCCTCAAATTGGATCCATCAAATATTGAGATTGACAGAGCATTATGGTACTGTACTCATCCCTTTCTTTCTCAGAAAACTTAGTTCACTAAAATAAGCTCTCTGGTGTCCATTATTCTATCGGTAGATACAATCAATTTTGTCAGGTTGCATATGGTGGCTTATTTAAAAGTTTAAAAATCTGCTATGTAACTATACTACTATTATCTGTTAAACATTTTGTATCCTTGAGACGTTTGCCCTTTTTTAATCCTCTAGAGAATCGTCTGCAATTAAAACACTTGAATAATTGCCGTATTTTCTTTTGCAGGGAGGCTGTTGACTGCATGAAGGCATCTCACGCAGCCAAACAGTTGTCTGCAGTGTCATTGGCTCAGTGAATCCTTGCCCTGGAGTGGCGCACGACCTTAACAGCGTGCTGCTGGACTTGATCAGACCTACGACTACGAGCCCAGTGGTTGAATGCTGTATTGCAGCTTTTGTGCCCCAATCGTTTCAGGGATGCGTGGCTTGAGTTAAGTGTGCATGGACGACGAACATTCGGCATTGCGGGAGGTCTGCCTGGGTTAGCAGCATTGTAGATGCTTTTTTGCTTTCGAGTGGGGGGCCCTTGTGGGTTCTTGTTGCCAGTAAGTTGGCCTAGTAGTAAGAGAACCGCGTCGTTAACCCCTTCCCCTTGACTTGCCATCAAAGGACAACGCACCTAAAAAGTAAAAACCCTGCCTCATCGAGCGGTCGAGCCCTCGAAGGACAATCAAATGTTTTTAATAGTTCCCCTTTTTTGCAACGCTTGGAATTAGATTGTAGAATCATCATTGCGAGTTTTAACAATCATCACCGGCGAATCACGACCCCTGCCTAGCTCCCTAATCAAGCTAGCACTTCCATCCTTCTCCATAAAGCCCTTTCATAGTACCGGTTGGGAAGCCAAGTTTAGTGCCGGTACTTAAACTTTCGAGACTAATGTGTCTCGTCGTTTGGTACCGGTTGTTCGAGACTAATGTGTCTCGTCGTTTGGTACCGGTTCCACAACCGGTACTAAGCGGTATAGTCACCAGCCGGTACTAAACGATTTTACGTCAAAAAAAGGGAAAAATATTTTAAAGTGCCAGGAGGCCTGCACACGCACAAAGTCACGCGAATTTTCACGCTATGCGCGAACACAGCCATGAGGATTCGAACCCACGACCTCTAGCCTTGCGTGTAGCTTCCTTACCATCCCACCTATGCATCACTTGTGATTGAGTGGGAGATGCATTCCTTTTAAAGTAACCCGTGGAGATCCATTTAGTCCGGTTTGTAACACAAACCGCTACTAAATGGCGCATTTTAGTACCGGCTAGCGTTACCAACCGGGACTAAAGTGGCGTGACCGGGACTAAATGGATCGGTGACCATTTTAGTACCGGGTTTTAGACAACCGGTATTAAATGACGAGGGACCAAAAGTTATTTTTCTTGTAGTGCATGACCGTGCCCCCACATGCCCACATACGGACATGCCTACATGTTTGATCCTCTCGTGGGGCGCCCTGGCAAAACATCTTATAATTTGCACCAAACAAACTCAGCACGAAGCAAAACAGCGAACGCCGTGGGCTAACGTGGTGACCTGGCGCCGCGGCATGCCGTCATGACTTAACAGATGGCATGTATCATTGTAGCAGCGGCCGGCGATGTGGAGGATGCAGTCGTGCACCGCTTCAACACGAGACAGAACGTGGATGACGATGTCGTTGGCGTGTGGGGCACGGGAGAGGGGGCAGAGTCGTGTGAGGGAGTGACGGGCGTTACCGCATGAGACAAAAAAAAGTTACCACAATTTGATTCTAAGTAAAATGTTCATATTTTTTTGATAAACAGTTTCTAGACAGCACAGTTACAACAAAATATACAACTCCAAAATCAATAATATAATTAGGCAACATATCAAGTGCAAACCAGCCTCTCCGTGCAAACCATGTATTTTAATTATCCTTTTGCAGATTCCCCCTTCCACCTTCCCGGTTATTTTGTAAATTTCACCTCCCACTTTCTCTGTTATTTTGCAAATCACCCTCTCACCTTCCCTTGCGTGCCACTTGGATCAACATCGTGTGGCCCAGATTGAAGTTTGCACGAAGAGGTTGGTTTGCACATGATGTGTTCCCATATAATTAAGCAATTGTTTTCTTTTAATATTATTTTCAAATAAATCTCTAATCCACAAGGTAGATCGATATATCAGGATCACATATCTCACAAACATGCATTTATCAAATTCAAAGTGTGTTTTCGAAGTCAAAAGCATGCACGAAAGAATACAACAATAACGTGATCAAAATTGAACGGCCGGCGGCAGGTCTTTCTTTTGGCCCACGAGTTCCGACCGCTGCACCTTCTTGTCTACTAGCCACAGCGGTGGGCAGCACCGATGCTTAAAACAAGAGAGAGAATGTTTCAGCATCGGGGAATCAACTGCAGCTGTCAATGTCGAAACAAAAAATCACAGCATCGGGGTATGTAGATGATCTGATGCCCAAACAAAAAATCACAGCATCCAGGCATGGACGGAAGAGTAAAACATCTGACAAACCTTAGGCCCACCTACACTTCAGCACCGAGGAAACCATTGTGTACCCTTCTACTTTGTGGCATCGACATGCATCTAACTGTCAAGAAATCTTTTTAATTTGGAGCACCGGTGACCGCTGTGGGCAGTCCAATGGCATCACCACTACGGAAGAAAGGACTTTCGGTCCCTCTCTCTTAGTACCGGCTCGGCGGAGACGGTACTAAAGGGGCTCCAGACAACAGTGGCAAAAATGCCAAGTTAGTACTACCAGCCGGTACTAACGTGCATCGTTGTCCCACCCACCAACGGGCAGATGACACGTTAGTGCCGGCTGGTGTTACTAGCCGGTACTAACCTGACCGTGCCAAGTTAGTACCGGCTGATAATACCAGCCGGTACTAAATGTCAAAGTTTAGTACCGGCCGGTGTGCTTGACCGGTACTAAATGGAAAATATCTACCGACACATGTATGTATGAGTGGCCGGTCTTTTTTATGTCTCCTCTCTCTTATCTCTTCTCCATCCTTATCTCTTTTCTCTCCTCTTCTTCTTCTTCCTTCTCTCCCTTTCTTCTCATCTCTCCTCTCTTGAGTGTGCAGGACCAGCGGCAAGGGGCAGCCGGCGGCGCGCGGGCGAGCGCTGGCGGCCGCGGGCCGGGGCAGGGCGCGCGGGCCTAGGCGGCGGCGCGCAGGCGGGAGCGCAGGCCAAGGCGCTGCTGCACGCGGGCGAGCACGCGCAAGGCGTGCAGAGCAGGCGGCCGCGGGGCCGGGTGCGCGGCGTACTGGCTGCAGCGCGCTGGCGGCCGTGGGGCAAGGCGCGCGGGCCAAGGTGAAAGGACCAACACTAGGCCTAGAGGGGGAGGTGAATAGGGCCTGTTAAAAATCCTGAAAAATTCTTCACGAAAATGTCAGATGGTCGGATGATCTGACGCAGTCTCGGATCTTCCGGCTCCCGAAAGATCCGACACTGTGTAGGATCTTCCGACACAGAGAGGAGACTAACTTCGAGATTCAAAAACTAACAAGCTATTCAAGATTCTATTTGAATACAAAGCTGCTAGATGAAGTAACTGAGCACCTAAGTATGATCTCTAAGGTCGAACAACACCTAGCACATGGATCGGGCACAAATAAGGTGAAGAACAACAAGAACAATAGCAAGAACAAAGAGACACGAGATTTGTTCACGAGGTTCACTCCACAAAGGAGCTACGTCCCCGTTGAGGGGTTCACAAAGAACCGGGTTGTCACTAACCCCTTGCCTCCCTCAATCAACCACAAAGGAAGATTGAGTCACTTACTATTGCTTTCACAAAGAGAGGGAAAATACAAACTTTCCGGTGCTCAAACCACAAAGGAATGGGAGCTATCGGCGACGCCTAACCGTCTAGGAGCAAAGCTCCAAGAGTAACAAACGTGGATCGACGAATCAAGCTTGCTTCAAGTGCTTCTTGAGATGAACGAATCAAAGCTCACAAGCGCTCAAAGCTCTCACACTCAATCTTTTCCTCTCACTCAAACCCTAGGTGAATCAAGGCAAGAATCAAGCTTTTGGGTGGAGTAGAGGAGTGCAATCAATGCACTTGGAGTGTGTTTGGTCGTGGAGGCAGCAAGCATTGAATGAGGGGGGTGAGGGGGTATAAATACCCAACCCTCAAAAACTAGCCGTTATGTGTTCTGCGAAGGGGTACCGGATCTTCCGGCGTAGGGCCGGATCTTCTGAGATTTGAATTTCATATGGCTGAAACACTGAAATATGGCTAAGTCATGAAAGTTCCGACACAAGGGCCGGATGATCCGGTGGAAGTTCCGATGTAAGTTCCGACACAAGGTCCGGATCATCCGATGGAAAAATATTATAGACAGAGCCGCCCGGAACTTTGGGTCGGATCTTCCGGTGGAAGTTCCGACGCCAGAGGGAGAGACGCAGAAACATGGTGGAAGTTCCGACGCCAGAGGGAGAGACGCAGAAACATGAAATTTGGCTAAGTGTTGGAAGTTCCGAAGTAAGGGTCGGATCTTCCGACAGAAAATTAATTTCAGACAGAGCTGCCCGGAACTTTGGGTCGGATCTTCCGGCCTAAGTTCCGGCGCCTGAAGAGAAGACACAAAATCTGTCTAAGTGTTGAAAGATCCGGTGTAAGGGTCGGATCTTCCGACGGAAAATTAATTCCAGACAGAGCCGCCCGGAACATTGGGTCGGATCTTCCGGCCTAAGTTTCGACGCATAGAAAACTTGTGAATGGAGGGTTTTTTGTGTTTGTGTCTCTCGTGTGTATATGTCATCTCAAGTATAAGCACTTTAACAACCTAAACTCGTCAAGCACGTCCCCCTTGATAGTACGATGATCCTATACTCAAATTCGAACTATAAAATAAATTTAAATCGTCCGATAGACTTCGTCACCATACGAATAAGAATTGGGGACCTTCCTTTCACCTTTCTTTTCTTTTCTTTTGATTTTATTCCTGCACAACTCATGCAAAGCATTATATCCAAATTTACATTGTCATTAATTACCAAAACTAGATTAAGTGCCTAGATGCACTTTCAATCTCCCCCTTTTTGGTAATTGATGACAACACAAATTTGGCTCACAAGATAGAAATAAAATTCATGTTTTTCATCCAAATATAATTGGCGAAGCTCCCCCTAAAAATGTGCATGTTTAACTCAAATGGCCTCAAATGCCTATGCTCATGTTTATGTAAGAACTCCCCCTTAATCATTGCATACATGTGCATAAGTGTGATAAAATCAACGTGATGCATATGACAAGAAATCCACAATAATAAAAAGATAGAAATAACAAGCCATCACATATAAACATCACAACCATGAATTTAACAAATAGTTCAACTTTACACTAACATCACATCCATGATTAAGTCTTACAAATAAAAGGTTCTCGCTTGGCACACATCAAACATAACACAAGTCACGAATTAAGTTCTTACATGTCCATGAGAACTAAAACATGAATAAAAAGATAAAGACAGTGGTGAGGGTCTCCAAAGCCCAAATTCACTCCCCCTTTGTCATCAAAGACCAAAAAGAGAGCTACTCAACGTCTTCATCACCATCTTCCTCCTCATCATCGTCCTCCTCATCGTCCTCTTCCTCTTCTTCTTCCTCGGCTTCTTCTTCCTCGGCTTCCTCTTCCTCATCTTGCTCTCCTTCTTCTTCAACTTGAGAAGCACCAAATGTATATTTATTGAGAAGTTCCCTCCCAAGGATTATAGAAAGATGGTGGTGGAGGAAACTCCCTAGGCTCACGAACGGGAGAATGTGGAAGATTGTCCTTGGTCATGATTCTTTTTGCCGACGCTGAAACTTAATCATTTCTTCATCCAAAAATTGGCGAGTCTCACGAATGTCTTGAGCGTTTTGCTTGCACATGTTGAAGCAAGCAAAGACTCCTTGGAGAATAGAGTCAAGCTTGCCCTTCTTCCCGGTGCCGCTAGTAGGAGCAAAAGAAGGAGATGAGGCCGGCGGTGCTTGTGCTTGTGAAGAAGAAGCTCCACGAGATGGTGAGAATGGGGCTTGAACCGGCACATATGGCTTGTTCTTGAGTTTGAGAAGTTGTGCGATCTTGCCCGGGGAGGAGTGATAAGGTGAATGCACTCGATCGGCTAGGATGTTGACACCACTGACATTCTTGATCATGTGAAAAATGTATAGTGCATAGTGGCATCCGCTAGTGGCATCATGAGAGCAATAAATGATTTCATTCCAAATGAAATTGAAAATCTTGAACTTGGGCTTGCCGGGAGCCATTTGGAATAGCAAGTTCTTGGCTCTCTTGGATATGTTGTCCGCATCTCCGGCTCTAGGATATAATGTGCCTCTAAAGAGTTGATTAAGCAACTTGTAAAAAGGTGAGAGACCATCATATTTACCAAGTTGCACATCTCCATAATCTCCATCATACATGAACATCATCTTGGTCTCCTCAAGCTCCAAGCCACGGTGAAGATCCACTTTGCTACGATCATTTCTAGTATGAGCATAAGCGGTCTCCTCCGCTAGTCCAAACATTCCAGCAAACTCAAACAATGTCACTGAGAAACGTTTGCCGTTGGTCGTCCAATGCATCTCATCTCTAGCTTGATCAATCCAAAGAGTGGCATAGAATTGAGCCACTATTTCTTCGTTGTACGGACACTGAAAACCCATGATGTTTGCCACATCCATCTCCACACATCTCTTATGCACATCCCGTATCACCGGTTCAAGGGGACCGGTGATGCCATCCATGTAGTGCCAGTCAACCCACTTCATGGGTGTGCAAATGTGAGCAATGTGCAGAATCACTGACTCATACCAATTGGCTTGATGCGGAAGCCAAAAGCGAGGATCCCCCTTGAGCTACTTGTGAGGAATGGATCTGGGGTCCTCATGCTCACTGAACCTCAGAGGCTTCATGCTATTGACCGCTAGTCGAAAGTTCACCAAAGGTGGATCATCAAGAGCATGGCTAGGAATCCCAACACTGATAATGTTCTGAACAAGAAAGGATAGATCAATGTTGTCATTGTAGAGAGACCCTTCTTGTCTTCGTTGAGTGTTTGATTTGGATCTACTATAGGTACGGAGCTCCTTGCTCTTTCCCTTAGCGGCACCCCTCCCGCGTACACTCCTAGAAGACGATCCTTGAGAGGTTCTCTTGCTCTTCCCAACCTCCCTAATCTCCTCATCGGACTCGGTCTCCGACTCTTGAGTGTTGTGCCTCTTCAAAGGTGCGGGAGGTGGTGGTTTCTTGCCGGAAACCTTGGTACGACCCATCTGGATAGATATAAGAATCGAGGATCAACAGATGAATCAAAGTTGAAAGACTAGAAAGAATTGTCATGCTCTCAGCCCTGTCGGATCTTCCGGCTATGCGTCGGATGATCCGACGGGCGGATCTTCCGATGCACAGTCGGATGATCCGACAGGCCCCGAGCAGAAACATAAAGTTCATGGAATCGAAGTTCTAGCCCACCAACTGAGATAAGATTCTAGGCAAGAGTTCTAGGCATGTATTCAAGATGATTCACCGAAGGAAATCCACTAGAACATCCTACATTGATAGATCGGGCAAAAGGGAGTTTGAACGAAAACCTAAAGTTCATGGAATCGAAGTTCTAGCCCACCAACTGAGATAAGATTCTAGGCATGAGTTCTAGGCATGTATTCAAGATGATTTACCAAAGGAAATCCACTAGAACCTTATACATTGAGAGATCGGGCGAAAGGGAGTTTGAATGAGGTTTGAATGAGATACCTTTGAGATTTCCCGCGAAAACTCTGGAAGATCCGATGGGGATCGAACCTCCGATGCTTGGGGAGTCCAAAGGTGCTTGAAGATCACGAATCCCTTGGTTGGAACCCAAAATCGCCGCGCGCGGTAGTGGTGAGAGGGGAGCGGGCGTCGGCGGTGGAAAAGAAAGAACTGAGTGGTGAACGGTTAAGTCCTGATATTTATAGTTGAGGCACTGGCCGGATGATCCGACGTAGGGTCGGATGATCCGACGGAGCAGAGATACCCGGAAGATGCTGCGTAAGATCCGGCAGACTGATACAAACCGGATGATCCGGCCATGGGTCGGATGATCCGGCGAGGTGATTTTCACCGGAAGATGCTAGGTAAGATCCGGCTGGCGATATGAACCGGATGATCCGGCTAAGGGTCGGATGATCCGGTAGACAGGAAAACAGAAACTTTCTAGATTAGATTCGAACGATGATTTTGAGAGATTTAGCTTATGGACATATAAGAACACTTGCCCCAAATTGATCAGCCACAATCATCATTACATAACCATGACCAATTTGAGACAAGAAATGATCCAACGATCACAAATCCAAATATTTTGAAAAACTCACACAAAAATCATTTTAAATCTATTCTAGGCAACAATCAAAGTGCATGCAACATGTCAAGCCAAGTAACGAGAATCCAAGATATTTAGCTCACTCCTTAGACAACAAAACCTTTGCTCATCAAGAGGCTTTGTGAAGATATCGGCTAGTTGACTTTCGGTCCCTACATGGCTTAGGGCGATATCTCCTTTGGTTTCATGATCTCTAAGGAAATGGTGTCTAATGTCAATGTGCTTGGTTCTTGAATGTTGGACGGGATTGTTGGCTAGTTTTATGGCACTCTCATTGTCACACAAGAGTGGAATATTTTTGAACTCACAACCAAAGTCTCTCAAAGTTTGTCTCATCCATAGGAGTTGGGCACAACAAGCATCGGCCGCAACATACTCGGCCTCGGCGGTAGATAGCGCAACGGAATTTTGTTTCTTAGAGCTCCATGACACCAAGGACCGACCAAGAAATTGGCAAGTCCCGGTAGTACTCTCTCGATCTACCTTGCAACCGGCATAATCCGAATCGGAATAGCCAAGTAAATCAAAATGGAGCCCTTGGGATACCACAAGCCAAGGTTAGGAGTATGCACCAAATATCTAAAAGTTCTCTTTACGGCCATTAAATGACATTCCTTAGGATTGGCTTGAAATCTTGCACACATGCACACACTAAGCATTATATCGGGCCTAGATGCGCAAAGATAAAGCAAAGAACCAATCATGGAGCGATATACCTTTTGATCAACCGAATTTCCTTCTTCATTGAGATCAAGATGTACATTCACCGGCATTGGAGTTTTGATAGCTTTAGCCTCGGCCATGTCAAACTTCTTGAGCATATCACTTGTATATTTGGTTTGACATATGAAAGTTCCGTTCTTCAATTGCTTGATTTGAAATCCGAGAAAGAACTTCAATTCACCCATCATAGACATCTCAAATCTTTTGGTCATGATCCTACTAAACTCCTCACAAAACTTTTCATTAGTAGAACCAAAGATAATATCATCAACATATATTTGACATACAAACAAACCTTTGTCTACTTTTTGAGTAAAGAGAGTAGAATCGGCTTTGCCCATTACAAATCCATTTTTGAGAAGAAAATCCTTAAGGCATTCATACCATGCTCTAGGAGCTTGCTTGAGCCCATAGAGCGCCTTATGGAGCTTGTACACATAGTCGGGGTGGTCAAGATCTTCAAATCCCGGTGGTTGCTCCACATACACTAGCTCCGAGAGAGGCCCATTCAAGAATGCACTCTTGACATCCATTTGATAAAGCTTGAAATCATGATGTGTGGCATAGGCTAGAAGAATGCGAATGGATTCAAGCCTTGCCACCGGAGCATAAGTTTCACCAAAGTCTAAACATTCATGTCGGTGATATTATCTCCGGCAGTCTTCCACGGGGTAGCCCACGGAAGTGATTTGTAATGCAGGGAAGATCGCAAAGATCGGAAGCAAGATGGTTAGGATGGACAGACACAAGGGTTTATACAGGTTCGGGCCGCCGACTCGACGTAATACCCTACGTCCTGTTTTGGGGTGTTGTATTGCGTGTTGAGTTGTTGTCTCATTGTTTTGAGGGGGTCCTTGCCCGCCTTATATATCGGGGGGCAGGGTTACAAGTCGGTTTGTATCCGATCCTATCTCTAAGAATCCTTTCCTTCTTTACAATAATTCCTATCCCAATTAAGACTTCTCCTTCCAAATCCTTCCTCCGTGCGCCGACTTGTCCCGCACGTCTTCAGGTCCAGAACGGTGGGCTGGGCTGCCCCCTTTTAGTGGGCTGCCAAGCTTGCTCGTGAGGTACCCGGGTACTATATCCCCCACAGTAGCCCCCGAGCACTTCTTGGCCGATCGTTGGCTGTAATTGATCCGCCTTTTCTTGCATGATCCGAGTGCTCCCAAGTTGCTTAAGATCTCATCCGAGTGATTTCGGAGAAGATCCGAGTGATTATAAGGAAAATCTGAGTGGTTTCGAGGAAGATCTGAGTGCATGATCAGACACTCCTGAAAACAATTCTTCAATTATGGCCATAGTGAGGGGAAGAAGTGCTCTTTTTCACGACGCGACAGCGAAGTGAATACACTTAGCCCCCGGGCTTTGGGCAATTTTAGTATGAAATTGGCCAAAGGTCTTCAACTTTTATCCATCTATATCTTGATCTTCAATGGCGTGCACCTCCAGGTGCACCCATTGGGTGTAGCCCCCGAGCCTTGAGCAGAATAGAATATTCTGGTCGAGGGTCAAAAATAAAATATCATGAATCTCTATTTGAACTTAATCCATCAATGGTGTGCACCTCCAGGTGCACCCATTGGGTGTAGCCCCCGAGTCTTGTTACGACTCAGTATGATCGTGTCAAGACTCTGAAAGCCATGAATTCGGACTGATTTTTTCAGCCCCCATGCCTCTGGACATGGATTTTAGATAATCTTTTCCTTCAGGGGCTTTTTGTTTCCCCTTTATAAGGATTCTGTCCTCAAGTTCTTTGAACTCGGCATGACCTCCGAGTCGTGTCCCACGACTCAGCTTGACCATATGGTAAGCCATCTTCTCGCAAGATTTATACTTGTCAGCATTTGACCCAGATTTCTGAGTGAATTTAGCGATAGTATCGCATGCCTTATGTAAAAATCAATTGCAAGGATGCAATATTAATTGCAAAATCAAGTCTGGCCGTCGACTAATTTTAGCCTCACGACCGAGTGGTTTCTGCCCCTGAACACTAGCTCAGGAACCCACAAATTTGTTAGCGTAACAGAACCGAAAGGTCGTGCTATATTTCAGCCCATTTAGGCCCACTACTCCGCAAAGTCCGTTGCTTCCTAACGGTTACTTTACGGAAGGCGAAATATCGCGAGATATCGCGACTCCTTACCGCATCTTTGAATTCAAAGCGACGGGACGTGCCTGCGTCGGTTGAGTTCCCGAGACACGCATCGCGCCGTGCGCGGGAGGAACGGTTCATTCCTTTATAAGCCATCCCCGCCGCAGTCTTCTTCCTTTACTCGCCATTTACCTCCCCGACGCTCCAGTTCTCCTCCTCGCGCAAGAGCAAACCCTAGATCCGCTCCCGCAGCTTTCCTCCTCGATCTTCAGCCCCCGCTCGTCGCCATGGCGCCCAAGAGGAACCAATCTAGCCTTGTTTCTTGTGACAATGCCATGTTCATCTTGCTTGTTCCGGAAAACCCACTTGGTGCCAATCACATTTTGCTTGGGCCTTGGAACTAACTCCCAAACTTCATTTCTTGTGAAGTTGTTTAATTCTTCTTGCATGGCCACAATCCAATCCGCATCACCAAGAGCATCTTCTACCTTAAGAGGTTCCAAAGAGGAAATAAACGAGTAACATGCACAAAAATTTGCTAAACGTGAACGAGTGGTTACCCCTCTTCGGATGCTCCCAAGGATATTATCAACGGGATGATCCCGTTGTACACTTTGATGTACTCTTGGGTGAGAGGATGTTGATTGACGTTGAATGAGTCCATCATCATCTTGGTCATGAGAATCATCAACTTGAGCTTCATCACCTTGAACTCCCCCTTGATCATTACCATGATCATGATCGTCACCATGAACTTGATCTTGATCTTGAAGAGAGCTTGGTGCTTCAACTCTTGTTGATGATGATGGATCATTGTTTGTATTCGCCGGAACTTGATCCTTGTCTTGAGCTTTTTGCAGTCGCACTTCACCTATACCCATTCTCATAATAGATTCGCTAGGAGGCTCTTCATTTTCTACAAAGTCATTCTCAACTTGCTCTACTTGAGAGCCGTTTGTTTCATCAAATTTGACATCTACCGTGACCTCAACACAACCGGAGGTTTTGTTGAAGACACGATAGGCGTGTTCATGAGTTCCATAACCAAGTAAGAAACCTTCATCTACTTTCGGTGCAAATTTAGAGCTCTTGGTTTTCTTATTAAGTATATAACATTTGCATCCAAAAACTCTAAAGTAATGCACTTTGGGTTTGTTACCGGTGAGTGCTTCATATGGAGTCTTGCTCAAGTACTTGTTTAGAAAGAGACGGTTAGAGGCATGGCAAGCCGTGTTAACCGCCTCGGCCCAAAATATATCCGGAGTCTTGTATTCATCAAGCATTGTTCTTGCCATTTCAATCAACGTCCGATTCTTCCTCTCAACAATGCCATTTTGTTGAGGAGTATATGGAGCGGAAAGTTCATGCTTGATCCCTTCTTCATCAAGTAGTTCTTCAACATTTGTGTTTCTAAACTCCGAGCCATTGTCACATCTCATGTGCTTGACTTTCAACTCAAATTTATTTTGAGCTCTTCTAATGAATTTCTTGATAATTCCTTGAGCTTCACTCTTGTCCCTCAAGAAAAATACCCAAGTGAATCTTGAGTAATCATCCACAATCACTAGACCATATTTGTTTCCACCAATACTAATATAAGCAATTGGTCCAAATAAATCCATATGAATCAACTTCAATGGTCTAGAGCTAGTCAATATAGTCTTGGGTGGATGAGAAGCACCAACTTGTTTCCCGGCTTGACAAGCGCTACGTAACCTATCTTTCTCAAACAAAACATTTGTTAATCCTAGAATGTGTTCATCCTTTTGAAGTTTGGTCAAGTTCCTCATGCCAACATGAGCTAGCCGGCGATGCCAAAGCCAACCCAAGCTAGATTTTGCCACTAAACAAGTCTTCGGTTCCACTTTAGTGGTTGTGAAATCAACCAAATAAAGCTTTCCCTTAAGTTGACCCATAAAAGCAATAGAGGAATCGTCCCTTCTAAGAATGTTCACACCTTCATTAGTAAAGAGACAATTGTAGCCTTTCTCACAAAGTTGTGAAACCGACAACAAGTTGTATCCCAAAGAATCAACTAAATAAACATTTGAAAGAGATGAATTGTTTGAGATAGCAATGTCACCTTGACCAACAGCATCACCATGATTCTTATCACCAAATGTAATTCTTTCAATGGGTGAGTCATATTCTTCTAACTTGGTAAACATACTCTTCTCTCCGGTCATATGATTTGAACAACCACTATCAAGCAACCATAAAGAACCACCGGAGGAATATGCCTACAAAACAAGTTAAGCTTTGTGTTTAGGTACCCAAACGAGCTTGGGTCCTTGGGTGTTAGAACTAGGCAATTTGGGCACCCAAACACTCTTCATCATCATCTTGGCATGAATACCAACATACTTGACAACCATTCTCCCATTGTGGTCCCACATGACCGAATAATCAATAGTGTAGTTGGGAGATGGCTTGTGCTCATTGATCTTCTCACTTGTCTTCCCCGAAGTTGAGCCCTTCGCACCCTTGCTAGGGGTCACAACAACGGGCTTTGCTATTGGGGTGGTCTCCCTTGACACACCATGAGCAAAGTTCATCAAATCACAAAGGTTGGCACCTTGAGTGAACAATGGCACATCTTTTCCTTGGATCCTTTTCATGCCATTTGCTTTTCCTCCTCTAGTGTACCCAAGTCCATCCTTGATGTTAGGATATCTCTTGGCATGATAAGCCGGATGGGACTCAAATACACTCTTCTCTTGAGCCTTTCCTTTGCCCTTGCCAATGACCTTGTTCAACTCTTTGAGTTGAGTGTCTTTTGCCTTGATCTCCTTCTCTAGCTTGGCAAGGTTAGCAACACAAGAATCCACATCTATTTTATAACATCTTGAGCAACCTTTGCTAGTGGAGGCATCGGAGTCAAGAGTGACTTTGGAGTCGGCCTTGATGCTTTTCCGAAGAATGTCATATTTAGCTTCACGGTCTTTGTACTTGACCTCAAGGCTTGAATGCCTTTGTTGAAGCTCACTATGAACATTCTTTAGATTAGCTAGAGAGTCATTTGCCTTGGTCATTTCCTTAGACATCCTCTCATTTGAGTCCTTAGCCAATGACAAGTCAACGGCCAATTTCTCCACCTTAACCTTCTCCTCATCTAGAGCTTTATCAAGAGCAAGGTTTCTCTCCTTTTCAAGGATGAGTAAGTATTCTTGCCTACCAAGAGTAGCTTCTCTCTTATCCAATTTCTCCATAAGCTTTTTAATATGCTTAGCACCTTTCTTGCCAAAAGCATTTACTAAGTTCTTATCATGTTTAGCTTCTTCATCTTCTAGGTTTTATATGTCACTAGGTGTTGAGGGAGTAGATGATGGAGGAGTGGGATCGATTAGTACCTTAGTCCCTTGTGCCATGAGACACATGGGAGCTTCATCATCATCATCACTATTAAGGTTCTTGAAGAGTCTTGGTGTTGGTGAAGAATCATGAATAGCAAGAGTTGCCACACCTTCCTTGTCGGAGTCATCACTAGAATCCCAACCTTCACCAACATGAGCATGTCCATTCTTCTTCTTGTAATCATTGCTCTTCTCCTTATACTTCTTGTCATAGGACTTATCCTTTGACCTCTTGTCTTCCTTGCCTTCCTTCTTGTGAGGGCAATCCGCAATGTAATGCCCTCTCTCACCACACTCATAGCATCTTCGTTGTGAGACCGGCTTCTTAACACCTTTTCTCTTGATGAAGTTCTTGTATTCTCTCACCATCATAGCGATTTCTTCATCGGTGGTTGCTTCATCACTAGAGTCTTCCTTCTTGCGAGACTTGGAAGGCTTTGAAGGTTTGTCCTTGATTTCACTCTTCTTGCTAGGCTCGGCCTTGAAAGCAATGGCCTTGACTTCTTGAGGCTCACTAGTCCTGGCCTTGACCTTTTTCACTCTATGTGACTCATGATATTGCAACTTGTTATATAGGTCAATGGGAGTCATGAGCTTGAATTTCCTCTTGTCTCTAATCATGGTAGCAAGGTGTGGGTCTCTTGGGGCATATGCTCTAAGCATCTTCTTTGTGACCTTGTGCTCATCCCAATCATCACTACCAAGAAGTCTAATTGCAGACACAAGAAGCTTCAATCGATTGTACATGGCCTCCAAGTCTTCATCATCTTTCATTGTGAAAGCCTCGAGTTCTCCTTGAAGTGCATCCATCTTTCCTTCCTTGATAATCTCATCACCTTCATGTGACCTTCTAAGCTCATCCCAAATTTCTTTGGCTACCTCAATTCTCCTAACCTTGTTGTACTCATATGTGCTCAAGGAACTCCTAAGAATGATGACGGCTTGAGCATTGCGGTAGTTGTCATGTTATTGTTCTCTTGTGAGGGGTGGCTTGGCTTTCTTGTCGATGGCCACACATGTCACGGTCCAAAGATGTGGATGAAGACCATACAAGTACATCTTCATGTCATCCTTCCATCGAGAATAATCATTTCCATCAAAGTGCGGAAACTTGCCCAATTGAACCGATGAGAATGAAATTGCATCCGGATCTTTCTTGAATGAGGATGAGGAAGTATCATCATACTTGTGAGGAACATTGTGAAAGCTTGCAAAAACTTCCTTTTCTTTCATCTTCTCTTTCACAATCTTGAGAGCTCTTCTTTCAACTTTTTCATCAAACTTCTTCTTGAGCTTCTCTTTTCTCTTCTTGTTCTTCTCAACCTCATCCAAGGTTTCTTCGATGTCGCTAACCTCAAAATCATCGTCGCTTGACACGATCACCTCACGAGTGTCATCCTTATTTGAACCGCCAATACCGGAACCATCCCCGGAAGGAGCCATAGTGTTTCTCTTAGGTTGTTAAACCTTTGCAAGAGACCTCGCTCTGATATCAATTCAAAGGACCAACACTAGGCCTAGAGGGGGGTGAATACGACCTGTTAAAAATCCTGAAAAATTCTTCACGAAAATGTCAGATGGTCGGATGATCCAACACAGTCTCGGATATTCTGGCTCCCGAAAGATCCGACACTGTGTAGGATCTTCCGACATAGAGAGGAGACTAACTTCGAGATTCAAAAACTAACAAGCTATTCAAGTTTCTATTTGAATACAAAGCTGCTAGATGAAGTAACTGAGCACCTAAGTATGATCTCTAAGGTCGAACAACACCTAGTACATGGATCGGGCACAAATAAGGTGAAGAACAACAAGAACAATAGCAAGAACAAAGAGACATGGGATTTTTTCCCGAGGTTCACTCCACAAAGGAGCTACGTCCCCGTTGAGGGGTTCACAAAGAACCGGGTTGTCACTAACCCCTTGCCTCCCTCAATCAACCACAAAGGAAGATTGAGTCACTTACTATTGCTCTCACAAAGAGAGGGGAAATGCAAACTTTTCGGTGCTCAAACCACAAAGGAATGGGAGCTACCGGCGACGCCTAACCGTCTAGGAGCAAAGCTCCAAGAGTAACAAACGTGGATCGACGAATCAAGCTTGCTTCAAGTGCTTCTTGAGATGAACGAATCAAAGCTCACAAGTGCTCAAAGCTCTCACATTCAATCTTTTCCTCTCACTCAAACCCTAGGTGAATCAAGGCAAGAATCAAGCTTTGGATGGAGTAGAGGAGTGCAATCAATACTCTTGGAGTGTGTTTGGTCGTGGAGGCAGCAAGCATTAAATGAGGGGGGTGAGGGGGTATAAATACCCAACCCTCAAAAACTAGCCGTTATGTGTTCTGCGAAGGGGTACCGGATCTCCCGACGTAGGGCCGGATCTTCCAATATTTGAATTTCATATGGCTAAAACACTGAAATATGGCTAAGTCATGAAAGTTCCGACACAAGGGCCGGATGATCCGGTGGAAGTTCCGATGTAAGTTCCGACACAAGGTCCGGATCATCCAATGGAAAAATATTAGAGACAGAGCCGCCCGGAACTTTGGGTCGGATCTTCCGGTGGAAGTTCCGACGCCAGAGGGAGAGACGCAGAAACATGAAATTTGGCTAAGTGTTGGAAGTTCCGAAGCAAGGGTCGGATCTTCCGACGGAAAATTAATTTCAGACAGAGCTGCCCGGAACTTTGGGTCGGATCTTCCGGCCTAAGTTCCGGCGCCTGAAGAGAAGACACAAAATCTGTCTAAGTGTTGAAAGATCCGGTGTAAGGGTCGGATCTTCCGACGGAAAATTAATTCCAGACAGAGCCGCCCGGAACTTTTGGTCGGATCTTCCGGCCTAAGTTCCGACGCACAGAAAACTTGTGAATGGAGGGTTTTTGTGTGTTTGTGTCTCTCGTGTGTATATGTCATCTCAAGTATAAGCACTTTAACAACCTAAACTCGTCAAGCACGTCCCGCTTGATATTATGGTGATCCTATACTCAAATTCGAACTATAAAATAAATTTAAATCGTCTGATAGACTTCATCACCATACGAATAAGAATTGGGGACCTTCCTTTCACCTTTCTTTTCTTTTCTTTTGATTTTATTCCTGCACAACACATGCAAAGCATTATATCCAAATTTACATTGTCATTAATTACCAAAACTAGATTAAGTGCCTAGATGCACTTTCACAAGGCGGCAGGCGCGCAGGCTGCAGCGCAGCGGCGGCCAGCGATGGGCGGCCTGTAGCTGTTTTTTTACTGAGATCTGAGAGATGCATTCTTGTGATTTTTGCAAGTGAAAGATTGTTTGATTGTCAGATTATTCTCCTGATTCTATTCATATGATTGTGAGATGTATTCATGTGATTGTGTGATGAATTTATGTGATTGTGGAATTGTGACTGAGCTGTTGTTGATTGCGAAAGTAAAACAAAAAAGAAAAAAAGAAAAAAGAGCAAAAAGGAGGGTGGCTGGGGGCTGACGGGGCTTGTACGGTTAGTACCGGCTGGTATAGATGGCCATTTGGCACGAGGCCCATGGGCTGGCCCAAAGCACGATTTTTTGGCCCGACACGAGCACGGCCCAGCACGAAGTCCAGTGGGCCCGTGCCGGCCCAGCCCACCAGGCGTGCTGTGCTGGGCGCAAATTTGAGCCCAACATGCCGGCCCAGCACGGCCCGATAACAGCCGGCCCGACGTGGCCCGTGGGCTGGCACGCGGCCCACCAGCCCAGCTGGCCCGCCGCCTCGGCACATATAAGCCGAGCCGGCCGCCCCCCCCTCACCCCCCCGAAACCCTAGTCTCATTCCCCCACCTCCGCTCCCGCCTGCTCTCCTCCGCTTCGACACCTCGCTCTCCTCTCCACCTCGGCGCCCCCTCTCCTCCCCCTCCGGCCGCCGGATCTACACCGGCGGCCGTCGGCCACCGCCTCCCCCATCCTCGTCGGCCGGTTCTCCACCGCCTCCCACACCCTCGTCAGGCGGATCTACGCCACCTTTGCCTCGACGCCTCGTCTCCTCCATCGTCGGCAGCCCGATCTACGCCGTCTACCACCTGTTCCTCATCCTCGACGACCGGATCTACGCCGTCGAGCACCTGTTCCTCGTCCTCGACGGCCAGATCTACTCCATCGACAACTCCGTCCGAAACCCTAGCCACCTTTGGCTTGGGGTTTGTTCGCCTCCGTGCCGCATCGTGCCCGTGCTGGTCTTCTTCTACATCTCCGGCGACTTCGGTGCTCCAGATGCGCTTCGTTGAGGAACCGAAGGCCGGAGATTCTTCTTCGTTGTCGTCTTCTCCTTCCTTCTTCTCTGTCGTCTTCTTCTTCTCCAGCGGGCGGCGGCCACTACGGTGCTCCGGTAAGTTCTCCTCCTTCTTCTTCTCTTGTCTAGATCTAGGTTTTCTTGTTCTTGTTTGTCTCCTTCTCCTTCTTCTCATGTTCTTCTTCGTCTCACTATTATTCTCTTGTTCTTCTGCATGTTCTTCTTGTGCAGGTGGAAGCCGTTGAGGAACCGTAGGCTGCCTGCTCAATGGATCATTCCTACAACGACGAGTGTAGGATGATGGGGATACCAGGAGACGATGAGGACGACTTGGGTGCAGAGGAGCTGTTGGGGAGCAACTATGCAAGGGATGGAGCCGGAGTTGATGGTGTTGGAGCTGCCTCTGGTCCTGCAGTGCCGGTTGCAACTGCGGCTGGTACTGGGGCTGGAAGTGTGGCTCCTGACGCCTCACCGAGCGTGTCCACTGCTGGCAGGAAACGACCTTCAAAGAGGTCTAAAGCTTGGAATGATTTCGATGAAGTTTTCCAGATGGTGAATGGCAAGAAGGTAAGAATCAAAGCAACATGCAAGCACTGCGGCAAGGTTTACTCAGGTAAGTCCAAAGGTGGTACTGGCCATTTGCTTAGACACATTCCTCTGTGTCCTGTTCTTCTTGCTAAATCTCGTAAGCAAAGCCAGTCCCAGCTTAACTTCTCCTCTGATGGTAGTCTCAATCTTTGGGAGTATAATGAGGAGTTTGCTCGTACTCAGTTGTGTAGGTTGATTGCTAGACTTGATCTACCTCTGTCTTTTGGTGAGGCAGATGCTTTTGAGGAGTACATTAGGCTTGCCCATAACCCAAAGTTTTCCCATGTCTCTAGGCAAACCACTACCAGAGACTTTGGCAAGTATTTTCTTGTTCGTCGTGCTCAACTTGTTGAGTCTCTGAAGGCTGTGTCCTCTGTTGCTTTAACTTCTGATATATGGTCTGGAAATGCTAAGGAAGATTATCTTAGTGTGGTTGCTCATTATGTTAATGTTGATTGGCAATTGGAGAAGAGGATCATTGGTATGCGTTTAATTGATGTTTCTCATAATGCTGATAATATTGCTGAGCGCATTGCTTCTGTTGTTGATGATTATGGCTTGACTGACAAAGTCTTTGCAGTCACATTGGACAATGCAGCTGCCAACACAAAGGCTATTGATAAACTAACCCCTCTGCTTTCAGGTTATGTTGGCAGCCTGTGCTTGCATCAGCGATGTGCTTGTCATATCATTAATCTTATTGTTAAGGCTGGCCTTGAAGTTTTCAAGCCTTTTCTTTCTACATTTAGAACTGCAATTTCATTTGTCAATGCATCTAACCAACGCATTGCTGCATACAAGTCATTCTGCATTTCTTCTAATGTCTGTCCTCGTAAGTTTGGGTTGGACATGGATGTGAGATGGAACTCTACCTACCTCATGTTAAAGCATCTTCTTCCTCATCGGCATACATTCTCAGTTTTCATGGCAACTAATCATCCTTTAGTTGATGGACAGCCAATCCTGACAGATCATCACTAGTATGCTGCTGAAAAAGTCTTTGAATTTCTTGAACAATTCTACGAATCTACTGTTGTTTTATCTGGAGTTTATTACCCAACATCTCCATTGGTTCTGCATCATGTTCTTGATATAGCTGAACATCTTAGCACCTTTGAGTCTGATCCAGATTATGAGGATGATTTCAGGCGCATTGTGGCTCCAATGAAGCAGAAGTTCCTAGAGTACTGGTCTAACATACCAGTGCTTTATTCTTTCTCTTTCATATTGGATCCCAGGGCAAAGATGCAGGGCTTTACCAATGTTCTTCGTCTCCTATCTGATTTTAATGGTAAGGATTACACTAGATACCTATCTGATGTGAGGGATGAATTGACTGCCTTGTTTGCTAAGTATGAGTCAAAGTTTGGTTCTGTGAGGATGCAAAGGCCTGTCCAACCAGGCCAATCTTCAGGTAAGAAGAAGACTTCTTGGGGTAAGATCTTTGGTTCTCAAACTTCTACTTCTACAGTTGGCTCTGTTGCTACTCATGGTAACCTGTCACACCTTAGTCCTTCATCTAACCTGTCTAGGAGAACATCCGCTAGTGCTTTACTGCAAGCTGCATGTTCTGGTGCATCTCTTACTCCTCCTGCTGGTACTGAACTAACTGCCTACCTGGACAGTGACACTGTCACCCAGTATGATGATGATTTCTGTGTCCTGTCCTGGTGGCATGAGCATAAGTTATCATATCCTGTTCTTTCTATATTAGCTAGAGATGTCTTAACTGTGCCTGTGTCAACAATATCTTCAGAATCTGCATTTAGTACCACTGGCAGGATCATTGAGGAGCGCCGCCGGCGTCTGTCCCCAGACATGGTGGAGATGTTGTCCTTGGTGAAGGATTGGGAGCAAGCTGATGCAAGACTTCAGCATGACATTGAAGACCCTGAGCTTGAAGATGCTTTTGAGAACTTATATCTTGATGTTCCAGTTGATGTATGATCTATGTTGTAACATGTAGCTAGCATGTGGTTGTATGAACTTAGGAACTTGAACTTGGAGCTGGCTGCACTCTTTTTTCCTTTGTAGGGTTTTCTCATGAGGTGTGAGTTTTTACCTACAAAGGTTTTTAATGAGGCAGCAATAAGAACAGCTCAAATAATATTTGATCTTTTTAACATTCTGTGTGATTGTTTCTTTCTGAGTTGTGATTTGTGAGATGTTTAAAGTGTTGTTCGAATTTGATCTTGAAAATGACATATTTGAACTGCTTGTGAACTTTGCTTCAGAATGTGATGTTGCTTGTGGTGGCGTGATGTGGGCTGGCACGGCACGAACGGCACGGCACGACCAGCTTCGTGCCATCGTGCCGGCCCAGCACGAAAAATGGGCGTCGTGCTCGTGCTGTGCTGAAATCTCAGCACGACGTGCCGCCCAGCACGGCACGAAGTGCCATTCGTGCCGCATCGTGCCGTGCCGCGTCGTGCTCGTGCTGTGCTGGGCTGGGCAGCCCATATGGCCAATTATACCGGCTGGTAACATCAGCCAGTACTAAACCGTCGCACGTTAGTACCGGCTGGCTGTGACCGGTACTAACGTGCGGCACGTTAGTACCGGACCTTTAGTACCGGTCACAGCGACCGGTACTAACCCGTCCTGTGACCGGTACTAAAGGTCAATTTTCCTGTAGTGCACTACCTCTAATGACGGCTCTTGACCTCTTTATTCAAGCCAGGTGTCCCACGGCGACAAAACCTCCTATCAGTACTGGTCACAGTAGCATGTTAGCACCGGTCAACCTAGCCGACACTGGTTGGCCAGCACTAACATGCTGCACTTTAATACTGGTCGCAACGACCGGTAGTAAAGTGTGCAATTTAGTACCACCGGACGGTACTAAATGGCATTGTACCCAAAAAAATTAAAAAATATCAAAATGTGCAATTTAGTACCACCGACCCATACTAAATGGTCTTGCGTCCAAAAAAATAAAAAAAATATTACGAACCATTGGGAGGCCCGCACACACGCGGAAGTCACAAGTCACACGATTGTTTTCACACATAAATGCGTGTTTTTGGCCGCGAGGACTCGAACTCGCAACCTCCAGCCTCATGTGTTGCACTTTTACCATCCCACCTATACATCACATGTGACTTTTGAGACTTTTAAATTTAGGATGGGTTTTCCTTTCGCCTCGACCGCTCGCGTCACCCACCGCACGGGCGACCGAGCGGCTCGTCCCCGACCCTAGCCGCCGGTCCTCTAGCCCTCTCCCACCCACCGCGCCGCCGCCCGAGCTGGCTGCCGGGAACCCGCGCGGCCCGCGATGAAGGCGGGGGCCGGGCCTCTTCTCCCCTCTCCGACGGCTGGGGACGGGTGCGGCCGCCCCGTCCGCCATGGAGCTCCTTCGCCAGCGACGGGCAGCGGCGCGGCGGCGGCGGCGGAGGCCACAAGATCCGGCGGCGCCCCGGCTGGATCTGGTGGTGGCGCAACGGGGGGAGCGCGGGAGTGCATGGTCGGGCGGCGGTCAGCGTTCTGAAGAAGCGGCGGCAGCGGCGGCGCTGGCAGCAGGCGGAGCCGGTGCATGGTGCGGGCATGGTGGCTCCGACCGATGCAGCTTGCGTCGGCAGGGGCCATCGCCGGGTGCTGCATGGCCTGTGGCCGGTGCCTAGGGTCGTGGGGCAGCCAGGAGCTCCTGGCTATACCGGATCTGGTCCATGGCGGCCCGGAGATGGTGCGGGGAAACACTGCTAACGTCAACGGGTGCCGAGGTGAGAAGGAGGCATTCCTTTCCTCCCCTCTGATGGCGATATTGGTCCGGCGTCGCCTTGGCGGTGGGGCTGGGGGTTGGCGGGAACTTGCAGGTGACGCTGTGGTTGTGCTTCAGGCTGCCGCGGCTCTTGCAGTAAGCGTTGCATAGGAGAGGAAGGTCGGGCTACTGCCTTGTCCAAGTGTGTGCAACAGGCATGGAGCTGAGTCGGGTGAAAGCCTTCACCGGCGGTAGTGTCGGTGACGATGGTGACGGCGCCCGAGTGGCGTCGTTTTTCCTGCTGGGGAACCATTGCGATGCACCGTGTCCTACTGCACGAGGATCTTTATGGTGAAAACCTAGTCCATCTATGGACATGCGACGGCGGCGCCATTAGCGTCGTGCCCTTGTTGAAGGCGCCGCATTTGGAGATCCGCCTTGGCTTGACAGTAGTGTTGGTTTGGTTGGTGGTGTTGCTCGTGCGCGGCGAAAGGGGAGGTGCACTTGGTTCGTGCTGGCAGGAAGGTGCAAAGGGCCCATGGTGCTGGAGGTCTTGAGTTGGCGCGCATGGGGGCGGTAGTGACTCCGGCGACGGCTGGGCGGAGGTGTTGCTCTCATAGTGGTTTCACATATCTGAGTCCTTGGCAGAGTAGTGTGAGGCGATGGGGGAGGCGAGGCGCTCACGCAGAGTGCTCAGGATCAGTGTTTTTCATGGGCGCTACGACAAGAGTGTTCTGTTGAAGCTCCACTAGGATAGGGGGATCGACGACCATGTGTGTGCGCGGCTTGAGGGGGATAGCCCCATGGTGGAGGAGTTCGGGCTGCCGCTCAGGCTTGCAGCGGGCCGCGTCCTTTGGCACGGCACAGCGTTGGTGACGACGGTGCAGATCGCGGGTGGCTTCTCTTCGCTCCTCTCTCAGTTTGTGGCAGTGTAGTGTTATGTTGTATGTGTTGTTTGCGTGCGTTGTTTATGTGGTGGTGGCGTTCGCTTCGGCGTGTTATGTACGAATGCTTCTTCTTCTTATATGATGCGGCAGTGCTCCTGCCTTTTATCATACTAAAAAGGACGACAAAATTTTCGTTTCGTCCGTCGTCTTTCGTTTCGTCCGTCGTCATCTATATCCCACACAGTCAGATTTTATGATGATCCAAGGCTCTAAATTAATCTAAAGAGTCTATATTGACTATATCTCACTTTGAGTCTACACCGTCGGATTTTATGATGATCGAAAGCTCTAGATTAATCTAAAGAGTCCATGTTGACTACATCTCGCTTTAAGCCTACGCCGTTGGATTTTATGATGATCAAACGCTCTAGATTAATCTAAAGAGTCCATATAAACTACATCTCTAAATTAGTAATTTTTCTAAAACACGTGCCGCACCTTCTGCTAGTTAAAAAAAAGACTTTTAAATTTAGAGCCGGTGCTAAACGGTGCGTGTGCACGTTAGTACTGAAATTTAGAAATCCTCCGTATTAGTCTAGTCCGCAATCTCAGACATGGCACCCACGCATTTTCGGCAATCTGCTTCAGCCCGTGTTTAGTTGATGAAAAGTTTTTGGTGAAAAGATTTCGGGTATTGATTTTACCAATTTAGGAGTAGTAAATGTGGACAAAAAATGTGAAAAGTTATATGGATATGTTGGAAATCTCGAGACGAATCTAACGATGGTAATTAGAGGGTAATTAATCCATAATTAACGGATGATTACTGTAGCATTTTATTGCAAGTCACTGAACACTATCCAATACTGGTTTCTGATGGGTCCAGTGCATCGACTTGACTTTGGCCAATATCATGGATTAAGTAGGCTCATTAGATTCGTCTCGCAATTTACAGCCCATCCATATAACTTTTCACCCCTTTTGTCTACATTTAATACTTCATGTATTTAACATTCTCCTTTGATAGGATGAGCGAAAAGATTTCGGGGGAAGCTCATATTTGAAGGGTGAAGTCCCTGCTCCGCGTCTCTCGTTCATTGTTTTTCTTTCACCTGCGCTTTCCATTTCCCCAAAGCCTCTCCCTTCCCGCTTCCTTCCACGCCACACCAAAGACTTACCAGCTTCCACCGCCAGCCATGGCGCCACCCCTCACCGGAGGTAAGCGGTCACGTATCCAGCCCCAGGATTTTCCTCCAATTAATGCCTAACCTTAGTTAATGCCCACGCTTCTGCTGCAGGACCCGGCACGCCGGAGCGGCGGCTCCTCCAGGCGGCGGCCGACGGCGACCTCCGCCTCTTCAAGAGTACGTGTGCGCGGGTCGCGCCGATTCCCTTTTTATCCGTGGTTTTCCGCTCGATTGCGCTTGTTTATGCTCGAACGGGCGCTGATTTTTGGCGGCTTGCTGATCCGTGCCGTAGGGATTGCGAGCGCGCTGGACGGCGGGAAGGGCCGCATCGGGGAGGCGGTGGAGGCCGTCAGGGACTGCGGTGCCGGAGCGCTGCACGTCGCCGCTGGTCGCGGGAGGATGGCGGTGTGCGCGTATCTGGTCGAGAAGCTTCACGTGGACGTCGGCGCCGTCGACGAGTCAGGTGAGGTCCTCTCTCTCTATCTCTCTCTCGCGAAAAATCTAGAACGCTCTTTTGATTTTCGAGATTCGTCCGTGACCACTCGCATCTGTAGATTAGGCTCACTAGAGGTTATTAATTCAACAGCACCACAAGTTTATATAAGTTAGTTTGAGATCGGCTGGCCTACTCGCTTCTACAATGTATGTCAGTTATATCAGTAGAGTGTATTGTTTCCCCACCAGCACAACTGCACAAGTTAATTTTTGGGTGCTTGTTCAGTCAGTGATGTTAGTTTTTGAGACAGACTTTGTGATCATGCTGTAGTTTAGTTGCATTGTGATGCCATTCTTTTTACCTGATAAGATTGTGCAGAGGAACTAAGCAGCGCTTTTTTCACTAAGGGTCACGCCCAAACTTCATTACCAAAGCAACGAAGGAACTAAGCAGCCTTGTTTTGTTTTATTAGCAAAATGTTTCATTTGCAGTATTCTTATGGTACTCACTAATTTATGAAAATACAAAATGCTTGTGCATTATCATGTATTCAACATATTTTCTGTGCATCTGACTTCCTGCAGGCAATATGTTAATGCTGTAATTACTTTGAATCTATATTTGGAGACACAGCCATCTTTTGGTACCAAATAGGAAAACTCATTTCCACAGAGATTCCTTTGTTTGTTGTGAGAACATATGATTTATAAGCTATTCTGTCTGATGATTTTGATAGGTGAGACGCCTCTAGCTTATGCACTTCGAGGTGGGAGTGTGGATACTGTGAGGTTTCTTCTTGACCATGGCGCTGACCCAAATAAGCCTGGTGAACATGGGTGTACCGCTCTCCATGTGGCAGCTGGAGCAGGTCCCCCTCTGTTACATGTACTATATGTTATGTTCTTATTTTCTTTTCATTTGCACGCGTTGTCACTTTTGCAAGCATTATTGTGGTAGGATGCAGATAATATAATTTACTACTGGTTGTGCGGATATATCCATTATAAATGTGAGGATAACGAATCTTACCCCATGTCATAGTTAGGTTGGATATAGTTATGCTTGTGATCTTCCAGTGGATTGAATGGTTCACTAGTTCTGATCTTTCCCATCTACTGCAATAATATGATGTGTACGTGACTATGGGTCAAAAGCCCAAAACCAACTTGATATATTCTCATATCCATTTTCATGGGTGGGCGAAAGACTGCAGACGGGTGACGAAAGGATTGAACCTCGAAGGCTTGAATGCGGAGGCTGCTGAAAAGGAAAGGAAGAAGCACAAATGGCTCCTCGAGGATCTTGGCGCCATCAAGTGGCCTAAGAAAGAGTGATCGGCGGACCCGCTACTATCTGTCTCTCGTGTGCTTCATTTTTGCAGTCCTAATGTCCTATCCATTTTTGTTATTGTTTACTTTGCCATAGAAAACAGTGTTGCCATTACTGCTTCCCAGTCGTCGTAAGAATATCTGTTCCTGGTGGTGGGCACCTGTGCTCGCAGGTTCAGAGAGTCTCGTCTGCATATAATGTACTGCAAGATCTCGGTAAACTACTGCATGGATGCGCACATTTGAGGAATCGGGAGTAGCTGTTGCAGTGAATTTTTACCATTTCTTGGCGTTGTACTATTTCTGCATCTGCTCATGCATCGCAGGATAGAACGGTTGCTTTTGCATGCTAGACTGCAGTGCCCCTTTCTGGATCAGAATCATGCACACTGAATATTGAAATGGAGTACGGGACCAGCTCGATCTCTGCTTCTCTTGTTGCAACTGAAACTGATGCCCTCGGGCAGTGCCGTCAGTAGTGACTTAATTGTCCTCAGCCTTTTTTATAGCTATTGCTTTGCTATTTAAGACATTTCAGTTATCAAATGTCAAGACATGACTGCCAAATCCACTACGAATTATTGTCCTGTTTGTACTGTAATGTCATCCACCTTATGGTAGAGATCTGGTGAAAGATACGTCGTCTACTTGAGAGTAGTACGTTAAGAGTGATCAGAGGAGCTGGTGAAACCGTGCATCTGATTATCTGAATGTGTTGCTGTTTCATTTTTCGGAGCAACGACAGGAATCCCCAGAAGGCCAGAAGCGTTTTCCAAATGAGAAATTTTAGTGCTTGGAAATAATTACAGCCATCCGTTGGCTTAAATCTAACGGCTTAATATTGAAAGGAACTCAAAATATGGGCCGGCACTTCAATCTTGTGGGTCAGGAACTAATTTTACAAACTAATCTAAGGGTGTTTTTCCTTTTTTCCCCAACGCCGCCGGCGCCGCTTCGACCGGCTCGCCTTGCTGCTCTCCTCGCTAGCTTCAGCCGCCCATCCCCTACCTACCAGTCTGCCACCCGAGCACCAGGCGCTCGTCGGCGTGGTCGCCTGCCTCGACGGCGTCGACAGCGGCCACTACATGGTCGGCGAGCTCTTGCCGCTCATTGGCATCGACACGGTCCACCTACGCCAGTACTCTCCAACCTCAGCGAGTGGGTCGATCGAGACTCGTGAAGCGTTGCCGCGCTGGGCACTGGCGTTGCTCTGCACGCTTGTGGTCTTCATCGTCCCTGGCCCAGGCTTGCACTTGATTGCAAGAAGGCCTTGTGTGCTCGTCCAAAAATTGAAATGTAAACATAGAATGAATTCAATTATTTCCATTCACATCATTGCAGAGTGCCGCATATTTTCGGATAAAGTGGCCGGCACATGAAATTCAGAGATTCAGATGGCACCAATTAACACTTGAAATTCTGAGTTTCATCAGCCAGCAGCTGGACGCTGCGGTTATTTGCTGGGGAGGAACTATTTGTATTAAAAAGGAATAACCAACGGCCAAGAACAAGAGAAAAGGAACCGTACATGACAAAATAGGAAATAGCAAAAACAACGGGAATGGAAAACTTTTGCAATATACACTCATAAAAACGCCAAGAGGATAACTCGAAGATTGACCTGCCATCTTCCTCGTTTTTTCTGAACATCTTGAAGATTGATCCTCTTTCCTTTCACTAGTAGGTTGGCATGTGCCACAGGCACGTGTTATAAAAATAATATAAATTTAAAAATCTTAATTATGTGCACTTATTATATTGCATATTAAAATTATTCAATAGCATTACACATTAAAAATTATATATTCATACATCAAAACTTTGGAACTCTATCGAAAACAGAAGGAAATTTGATGTAGAATCAAATATTAAACAATCGGCAACATATACAGAAAAAACTATCCACGATACTGGTGTTCGTGAGCATCTTGGCGCCGCAACCAGCTTCTTGATGATGAGGAGGCCGAGAAGGTTGCTCTCGGCGGCGTGGAGCAACGACGTTGTTGGGGGAATTGATAATGACCCCCTTCATGGGCCTATACAACCTCACAATTGACCCTGTGGGAGATTCGACCCAAAGGACCAAGATGTAAATCCTTTTCCCCACCAAGGGACTAGAAGAAAATATACATCCACCCTCTCCCCTTGCCTATATAAGGCCCCCATGGGGTGCTAGGGAGGGGGAGAGCTTTTCCACACTTGTAATAAGACTTCTAGCCACTCAGTCCCCTAGAAACCCTATTAGACACCGAGCCGGTCTAAGGGTCCCTATCTACTGTTTGGGCTTTTTGTAACCACCAACAGACGTCATGCACTCGATGGCGCCGGGCACCGTCACAACACGGAGTACGTTCCGCTTCTACCCGGTGAGCTTGGACACGACGAGCGCCGTGGCCACCCTTCGTCTGTGTGCCCTCACAAAGAAATATGAACTCTGAACATGCGATGGGAATGAAGGGAGAGATTTTATGTTTAGAGGACCAGGAGGGGGCGCCTTATATAGGGGCAGGAGAGCTAAGGAGATGAACCTGGACGCCCATTCCCTGATTGGCTCCCACAACTATGGTAAGCAATCAAGTTTTAAAAGGAAGGAGACACCCGATTGCGTAGATGTCATTCCATTTTTATGAAAGGAAACCTTGATCCTTGATTGACGGACTTTATGGTAAGCAATCAAGTCTAAAAGGAAGGAGACATCCGATTGCACAGTTGTCATTCCTTTTTTCTGAAAGGAAACCTTAACCTTGGTTGGATGACTTTATGGTCAGCAATCGGGTGCAACTTTATGGTAAGTAATCGGGTGTGGGTACCATTGGTGGGTAAGGAAACGCACGGTGACAAAAAAAAAGGAGGGGGAGGGGGCGTGGCCGTCCTCGTCCTCAGTTTTCAAATTTGATATTGATTTGTGGGTCCTTTGTGAGGGGTAGAGAGGGTGGATTGTTGGGTGAAAAACGGTTTCGATTTGGTCATCCTTTATAGTATTGAGTAGTAGAGATGTCGTGTTTTAATGAAAAACAGTAAATAAATATGTTATATTTATAAAACTTTTATAAGCAATAAATTTATATCATGGCACTGATGCACATGCCACGAAAGACGTGTTTACAAAGACCACAGTAAACAATATTTTATATACAATAACAACTTAGCATTACAAAGTTTAAAAATATTCAATATCCATAAAAATTATTATATACCATAATTATTTATTTTTAACAATTTAACACATGTTTTTAAATGTAACAAACGGATTACTTTAAAAGGCTAAATAAGTTCTCGTTGATCCATTCTACTTCTACTACCTACATTTCAAATTATAGGTCGTTTGTTCGCTTGGCTTATCAGCCCAACACAATGGATTATTCTCCTCACACAATACTATTGAATCAGCCCAACGGATTTTTTTTTTTTGACTTTTCAGCCTAGCCCAGCAAAACGCAGCATATAGATGCATAACAAAAGTAATAAATCTAAAAATTGTCAAACAGCCTATAATATGAAGTGGAAGGAGTAATATACACCTGATCCTCTCCGCTGAAGAGTAATCCCGTAACATAAATTTTAAGTCTCCATGTGCCCAATCAAATCGAAGATTGCTTCCTCCAACAAACAAACCCAAGATGCACAGCCAATCCTCATCCGTTGCCACCTTACCTAGGGATGAAATCCGTCGGAAACGGTCGAAAATATCCATTATCATTTCTTACCATAGTTTTCTTTACTCGGAAACAAGAAACGATGCATTCGACAATGATAATGATAACGGAAAAACCGATATATCAGAAACGAGACCATCGGATCGAAAATATGTCGATATCGGTAACTCAAATCGAAACAACTCAAGTATAGATACACGAAAATGAGAACAATTTTAACAATCAACACTCTACTAATGGGCCATATGGTGACGATTCGAAATTCCGACAGGAATTTTGTGAGGAAAAGAGGTCGGTATAGCTATTCGGTGGTACAAACGCAGTATTGTTTCCGTTTTCGACTAGTTTTTCCCGTTTCCGTACCGTTTTCGATGATTTCCGTTTCCGTGCAATTTTTCGGAAACGAAGCTCGGTCGGTCAGGAATTTCCGTAACCGTTTTCAACCACAACCCACCCCACCTCTCCATCTCCTACTCGTGTCGCGTCGGAGCACCACCATGTGCCCCACAATAACCCTCCAGCCATCCCTCCCGTCTGTGAAAAAAGCAAAGCCATCTTGGCAAGAGACATGTTACATAAATAAAATAGCTCGTGTGACATACTTCAACCAGTTAATATAGCAAAATAAAATGTAAGAAAGAAAGCATACTTTGCATTTGCAATTGCTCAAATCTATATGACAGTACACTATTTCTATGTAACACTAACTTGTAGAACCTCTCTGACCTGATTCCTACCGGACAGTAAGCAATTGTCAGCGTGGAGAAACAACAGCTTTACAATTGGTCTCAAATGACCTACACTACTGCACAGCGCAAAAACCTCATCCGCGCCGGCACCAACACCGATTCCCTTTAATCGATGTCAATAAGGGGGTCATCCTAAGAGGTTATTTAACCGCTTTCAATAACTGCTTAAAGGTGCCGGCCTTCTCCGCACCACTTAGAATAGGAAGATACTCGAAGCGGCTTTTCCTCTGCCGGATCGTTTGGTTCAACTAAATGAATCAGTTCAATACGTACTGTTGAATTTATCTCCCTACATGAACCGGTTGTTAACTATGCCACATCGGTTTTTAAACCTAGTGCTAGCAGTTTCGTTAGCGCCGATTAGAATGCAGGGCGACTAAAAAAAATTATAATGCAGGATTGTTATGAACGAATTGCACGAACATCATCTGCACATACAATGGAATGTGCATGTGTACGTGCTAGACGCTCATAACAATAACATCATATTCAAATCGTCATTTGGCAAGAGCTGAACTCAACATTAACTTAGTTAATAATATGACAATAGTAGGTACAAGTTCATCATATAAGGATTGACTGAATACCTTAAACGTCACATATGGTTGTAGGCTGGACATCACAAGTAATACCATGACAATATACTAGGTACAAGTTCATCACATAACTAGATTAATCATCACAACTGAACTAAACTTAGCTAAACACGTGGCAATGGTAGAACGATGAAGCTTAGTGAACAAAATGGCAATTCGTTCGTAACGATCCGACACTTACTTCACGGGATCTGCCGGGTGGCGGCGCTTATATCGCCGCCATCGCACTTGTAGAAACTTCGTCGTGCCTACCATGGGGATGGAGGTCATGGTCGAAGTGGACACAACGACGAAGGCACGTCATATCCCGCCACATCTAGGAGAGCGCAAGCGTTTCGACATGTCGATCGTAGGCAGCCACCATGGTGAAGAATTTGGACAACATCTGGAGGGCCTCTGCCCTCACCTCTGCCCGGCCGGTGTTGACGGCCCTGGCAATGGATCTTGCCAGCAGCACCTTCTGGCCGTCAGCTGACATATAATCAGTCATGGCCAAGACTGTCCTGTGCGCATGACGACATCCTTCCCCTTGGCCACGACCAAGGCGTGGAGCAAGGCGCGGTAAAAGGCCAACTTTGCCACCTTATAAGCCCTATGCGTGAGGATGGCAGCGATGTCATGTGGACTGAGGTGGCGCATGACCTCAAATGGACGAGGTGTTGCCATGGTGGAGGAGGCGTGGAGGGCGGCGGCGGAGGAGGTGGAGGAGGAGATCTATATCTAGATGTGTGTGGTGGGCGGCGGCTGCTGGGACAGAGGAGTGGATAGGGTTAGGGTTAGCGACCGACCACCTCATATATATATAGACTCAGAAATCATGATAAGCGGTCCGGACTGGACCGTTTACAACAGTTTACATTTCTTAGCTCCATGTGTTGGGCCGCTTAGAATGAGTTCACAAAAAAATAAAAATATTAAACACGAAGTATAAGTCTAGATAAACATGCGAATAATTAAACAATGGGTTGTTCACAGCACATAACGCTACAGATAAACATGCGAATAATGAAACAATTAGTTGTTCACAGCACACAACCCTACATATCTTGCCTGGGGAGAGGGCGAGGAAGCAACAGTTGAGGCGGCTGTCTGGCCCCAAGCCTTTGACCCAGAGCGCCAAGACGCGTGAGAAGCTCAGCGCCAGCCCCCTTCATTTCCAACTACGGCCATGGAACCTCTCCACGTATCCTGTTTCAGGAAGCCGCACGAAAAAGGTGTGGTAAAAAAGGTCATCATCCATTGCTATCATGGAGTGGTAATGGCCGAGTACATGCTTGATGACGAAACTGATGGTCATGAATGGATTGTGGTGTTGTCGATGGCATCGACGTCATCCCTGTTGAGGCGCAACATAGGCAATGACGACGCGATTCTGATCTCTAGGGATCACCCGTTGGGGGATAAGCTCGCAGCGGCTCCATATCCACCCCTCCATGGCTGCAGACGCCTTCATTGCCTCCATGCCCACCCTCTGGGTTATTTGGTTGCAAATAAAATGGTTAAAAAAGGAGAACATGCAGGAGGATGAATGAAGCAGAGTACCGATAAATCAGACATGGTCACACTATCTACTTCTCATACAAGATGAAGCGGTTGGAGGACACATGTCTTGTGTGATTATTCTAAGCGGCTGATAGCACGCTGCTTCGAATGAGTCCATAAATTTTTTTAAAAATATATAAAACATGATATTAAGCAATGCAAAATTATTCATCCAAATTCATCAAAGCCACCACATACATAATACGAAATTGTTCCATCTAAATTACACTAATCAATTAATAAACTTCTCTAGGACACCCAATCGCCTCCATGTAGTCCGCCCAATCCCAGACAAAGACCTTTTTTACTTGGCGGAAATCGACGAACTCGGACCAGAACTTCCACATGTGCCCATTGAGTTTGTCGACATCTTGTGAGGAATTGACCTTGATGTAGAAGATGAAGCCCTTCGTTTTTTTAGTCTCGTCATCTTTAGCGATCCTGAAGTGGTAGTATCCCAACTTATTGGCTAGGCAGGCACTTATGGCCACAAACGGATCATGCTCATTTTGCTCCTTCTGCATGAATGCTACCAGGAATCCTATTTGGTCTCTAGCACTAATGCCAAGTTGTGCGAGGACGCAGGTCGACACCCACATCTCCTCAATGGGCTCTTCGCCACTAGAGGCATGCACGTTACATGGTTCTGTCCCTTCCATGGCGCCCCCAGCACATCCTATAAGCACATCGATGTAGATTAGAGAGATCAGATGGATGAATGGAAGGGATGGATGCAGATACGTTTAGTGTCTCTGCTTTGCCAGGGAAGATGACACGCATGTAGAATAAGGGTTGTAGTGTACAATGGCCACAATCAGAGAGTATGAATCATGTGCATACATAGGTGTTGAAGACAAACCGCTGTCTTCGAGGGAAATTGATCAACTTCCAAGACATGGTTGAAATTAATGATAGGGAGAAACTGCTACGCGTGCATCAACTTCCCAAACAATCTGGTAAAATTTCAACCGCTTCGTAAAACAAATATTCTTGCCGACATCTAATGCCCCGGTTAGGATACTCGACTATATATGCCGGTTCACACTAGCGCTAGCGCGTTTACTTAAACGAGTCGGCCCAGTAAGCCAACTGATTCATTTGAGGGCCTCATTGGAGTCGACACCATTCTAACCGCTTCCAATCACATAAACAAAGCGGGCCGGTTTGGGCTAGTGCATATCGGCCGATGAGGTTAATGGTTTCTGCAGTAGTGCTATGAGAAATTCAAAACGGCAAGCTTAAAGAGCATCAAAGTCAAGAAATTTAAATTAAGCCCATTCTTAAAAAACTTAAAAAAATGATCGTTCTCAGAAACATCACAATGAACAGGTTGCTACTTTTTTTTAATCAGAACAGAGGTAAGGTCAGTACAACTTGAAATCAACAGGTAAAAAATGGTAGCTACAAGCCTTGTGTTTTAACAAAGATGAAAGTTGGAAATAACACTGAGTACTAAACATTCCTTCATATTAATTTAAAATACTCAAGTAGTACACAATTTATGCAACTCAAATCAAAAGCAAAGGTTGGCTGGGATTTTGTGCACACACCCAATTGAAATTTCCATGTATAAACCAGGCAAAATCAGAGGTCAATAACAGAGGAAAACTTGGAGTTACTTTGCTTGCTCAACTACTTCATAAGAAAAAAAACTCAACCTGCGGGGGGCAAGACAACCCCCGGGCTTTTTTCTAAGAGAGGATACCTTCTCACGCAGGCCGAGAAGACCCTCGAACCTCTGCCCCACCCTTACATAGGGGCTCGTAGCCCTTGTGAGACAACCACTGGGCTGACGGCTTCTGCAAATACCCCAGGTAGGAGAGCCCAAGCCAACCACAGATACGACCTAGGCCGGGCCTTAACCTGTGCTTTGGTTATGGCGACAGACGAGGGGATTTTTTAATCTCAGCCTAAAATTCGCTCCCACGGGGAGTCGAACCCAGGATCTGAGGAGTGCTACTGAGGCCATCTAACCAAGTTAGCTAGAGACCCTTTTGCGCTCAACTACTTCCCCAAGTTAGCATTTGTTTCTTGCAATATGAAACAGCATGATCTTGGGAAATTCCTGACATCCATGTAAATGCCAGACACAAGAAAGCCTTGTTGGTTGGACCCTGTAGCACAATTGTTCAAGGAGGTTTAATTTACAATAGCTCACTGTCTCACATCACAATTTAATTAAAGAATATGAAAATTCATGGCACCCGACTGAAAGCAAGGAGGGTTTGGGGAATCAATAGATTGATTATCGTGGTACAAAGGGTATACAATATATAGGCAAGGATCGTCTAGGGTTTATAGAAACACTCAATCAACAGAGATCCTTGCCTATCCTATAATCAACTACCGTAAAACCCAGAGGCAACCCAACCACCTAGGCGTGGGCGTTGTGGCCCATATGGCTGGCCTAACAGCCCAGTCTAACACTCCTCCGCAGTCTGATCGTCAGCCAATGCACACGTTCAGAGTGGACCTCAACTCTGTGAATAGCGAAGAAGAGATGCCTTTGTTGAAGATGTCGGCATATTGGGACAATGTCGGGACATGCAGGATACAAAGACCACCAACAGCAACTCGCTCACGGATGAAGTGGAGGACAATCTCAATGTGTTTAGTGTGCTGATGCTGAACGGGGTTGGAAGACATGTAGACGGCACTGATGTTGTCAAAGCACGCTAGTGTGGCGCGACGCAGCTGAAGGAGCTGGCGCGGCATAGCTATGTGACCTCAGCACCTCCACTGGCCACTGCGCGATACTCAGCTTCAACACTTGATCTCGAGATGGTGTTCTAACGCTTAGACGATCAAGAGATGGGATTGTCACCGAGGAACACAACATAGCCCGAGGTGGATTTGTGTGTATCTGGACAACTAGCCCAATCAGCATCACTGTAAACCACAAGATCACTTGATGTAGATGGTCACAGCAGAAGGGCCAAGTCAAGAGTGTCTCGTATGTAGCAGAGAATTTGTTTCACAGCCGCAAGGTGGGGCTCCCTGGGATCATGCATGTGAAGGCAGCTCTGTTGAATGTCATAAGCAATATCTGGCTGAGTGAAGGTCAACCATTATAGGGCACCAATGATATGTGAAAGTTCGAGGCGTCGGCGGCGGGTGCACCATCTACAATGGCAAGCTTGGGGTTAGTCAGTTTGTGTCAACCGATGTCGAACAAGGTTTGCAATCTGCCATCCTTGCACGATCAAGAAGTTCTATCATAGACTGCTTCTGAGAAAGAAGAAGACCATCGCCAGAGTGCTAAACATGCATACCGAGGAAGTGATGCTGCTCACCAAGGTCCTTCATGGAGAACTCTTGCAGTAGGGCCAAGATGATCCTGCGCAGGAAATCGGGTGTAGAGGCTTTGAGAACGATGTCATCAACATAGAGCATCAGATAGGCAATGTCAGATCCATGATGGTAGACAAAGAGCGATTTGTCTGATCCTTTGAGAGGGGCTCCGACAACGAGAACTAGTGGAAAGCATGGCCGGGAGTTTGCATTCTCTACCCTTTATATTCCGCATTTACTTATTACAATACTTTCTGCATTTACCTTTTTCTAGAATTGCCATGTGTAGTTGCTAGGGTTAGAACCTAGGGTGTAAAACTTTTTGTGGTAGAGATAGCAACACATAAAAATAATTATATGTGCTCGTAAGCCTTAGTTTTTATAGAACCCTAGTTCACCCCCCTCTTATGGTGTCACAGTCCCTTCAAGATGCGTCTGTGCCCAGCCCCAAGTCAGGACTCAGGACCAGCAACATGACACCCTGTAGGATCGACGTCGTCCCCATGGTAGCAGTAGCTGAGAGGTTCACCATCCTTCGATGTTGTAGGCCCCCAACCCCCATCACACGGGGACGGGGATGCCTCCAAGTTGCTCGTGGATAGGACACCGCCGGTGGAGATCGGGTGGGAGTTGGAGGGGATGCGAATAGTGAAAGGGATGGGATGGGATCACAATATCACATCCATGGCGGCGTCCTCGAGTGAGACACGGTGACCGCAATCCTTCTCTTGGGAGCGGCAAAGACGCCGTTGGCAAGGTCAGTGACCTAGACGACGAAGAGGGGAAGGTGGTGGTCGTCGTGGTTGATGGCACCGTTGAGGTGGGGAAAGGACTGGACGAGGCGAGGGATGTCAGCGTCAGTGATGGTGTCGAGGATGTTGATGCTTTGGCCATCACAGTCGATGGAGACGGAGCAGCCGCCTCCCACCTGGGTGCTACTTGGTGGCAAAGCCGCCGCCGCCTTTTGCTCCTAGAGTCACGAGAGGCAACTCATATGTGATGTCGCAATGAAGGAAAGGAGAGGAGGATGTGGGCGGGATTCACGGGTGGGAGACGGTCAGTGTGGCAGAACCGCTCAAATTAATCCGGCTTAAGTGCGCTAACCTTCCATTGGTCATCACGCAATTAAATCGGAGTAATCTGACAGTCTGTTGGGTCGAGCCCGATACAACCACGAACAGTTACCTCGATCGAAACCAGTCATACAAATACCCACTCGAAGGTGGATCCCAGAGATTACAACACTCCACAAGTATTAAGTAGGTCCCACTTGAGGTAATTTATTACAAACTAGGTTCAGTGCATAAAGTAACGGTTATCTCAGAGTTTTGAAGCAGCGGAAATAGACTAATTATTCGAAACGGTAGTAACATCACGTGAAGCCGTCGTGACGTCACTCTGAAGCATCTTCGTCCCAAACAACAGACAAACCAGGAGGAAGGGTGGTTGGCCAGGTAAGACCTGCAACCATCTCCTTGAGAGCACTACCTGAAAACAATTCAACAAGCAAGGCTGAGTATACTAATACTCAGCAAGACTTACCCGTCGGGTGAAAACTACATCACCGACTCCTAGACATGCAAGGCTTTTGGCTGGTGGGTTTGTTTTGCCAAAGAGCGACTAAGAGTGGGTCCTCACTTTCAAATTTTAGCATCAAGTTCTAGTTCGAGTTAACCATTCTAGGTGAGCCAACTTACTACTCAAGCAAGTTGAGCAAACAGTTAAGCAAGCACCAAGTTTATCATCGTCATGTTCCACTTTCTTACTCAGTGCGACAAGAGGTCAAGTAGTCTCATTTGCTGCGAGAAACAGACAGTTCGAACCGATTTTATAACCTTGCAAGGTGGATACTAAACACACGGAAAAGCACCAACCACAAAGGTCGACGCTAACCAGGCCGTTCCCATCGATCCGTCGGATTGTGTCCGGAGCCAAACTTCCCTTGGCTACAAGGCCTATCCGGAAATCGATGGCAGCGCCGGCCGGAATCGGTCTTGCACCACATGTTGCAAGCATGGGGATAAATCCCAGAAGAAGCAGGAAAAAGTCCACGCACCACTTCACGTAGGTACTAAACTTACCGGTCCCATGTCCCAAACAAGTGCTTAGTGCTTTCAAACACTTGACCAACATCGCCGACACATTCCGACCTTAGCCAATTCTTCATAAACAGACGGGGCATCTACATGACCAAAATCCCCGTCCGTCATCCTTATGATTCCAACATAAGTAAAGCAGATGATTCCTATATCTCGCGAGTGACAGGAAATCACTCGACTTTTACCGGGTCCTTATAGCATGGCATCTATCGACCTATCATACTAGTATTGCAAAGCATAGGTACCTAGGATCATGCAACTAGGGTTTCAATTCAACTCCTGAACGTAAATGCACAAACATAAACTTAGCAAAACATAGTTGCATGTATTTGAAACATAGGACATGCTCCGGGGCTTGCCTTCAAACTCAAAGTTAGTAGGCTGATCTTCCGAAACTTGGTTCGGGCCTTGATTTGCTTCAATGGCATTCAGTTGTCCCTCGGACGGTCCATCTCCTTGAGTTGACACGAGCTCGTAGTCTCCGTCGGCGAGAACTTGTTCTACACGAATGCACATGCAATAAGAATATGATCTTCTGTCGAGTCGTCATTGTTGCACAATGATGAACCCGGTGTATTTAGTTTGTCAATGGTGATTGAGTACACATATATTATTTATCTTTGATTTCACCAAAAAAACAGCAAGAGTGTGTGTGTGATGTTTTCAGTTTATTAACCATTTATTAAAATAACTTATTCTTATTTATCCCATTTTTAGCCATGAAACTTTCATAAATTATTCTGGCAGTTTGGTTCACTATTAAAATGTGAGAAAATTACTGTGTGCTCTTTGTGGTTTACTTGATTTGCTGACCAAAACTTTAAGCCAAGATCATGCATACATTACCACAACAAAATAAACAAGAACAGCACACTATCATCAAGAATAAATCCTAAGAAATCACACTATCATCCAAAGGTCCTTAGAATTTTACCAGAGCCTAAACTAGTCTAAGCAAGCTCACATACCAAAGGATAGCTCCAAAAGATTTGAAGATCCTGCTGTTTGAATTTCTCCAGTTTAAACTGGTATGAATTAAAAGTGCAAGTTAGCCAGCTCAACTAAGCTCTACTATTTAACAGACATGCATCAGGTACCACAAGACTTCTGCGAACAGATTGAACTCAGAAGCCTCGCAGACTAGTTATTAACAAGGTGGAACCAGTCGTGGAGTGCCAGCCTAAACAATTAGTACTCGGAATCTAGTGTGTAGCTTTGCGCCAACTTCCACAGCAGTCTAGATACTACTCAGAGCATAACATATCCAAAAGCTAGCACAAACAAGGCAATAGATTTCAAACTGTGCACAACTTAGAGTATGAACAGATTTGAATCTAACTCAAAATCTACACAGAAAACACCTATACATGCTTTCTAGAAAAGGAAGAACACAGCACCAGGAATACAACAAGACTGGTTTTGCATCAAACTGATTTTTCTCTGATTTTTACTCGGATTTCAAAGTTTCAGGATTGAACTTTAGATCTGAACAAGCCTATCTACAGTTAACCCCTGGAAACTTGTGCTAAGGCCTCTAGAAAGATCTGTGGCTTGGCAGAGTGGTCCCTGGCCATGGCCGGCGGCGAGTTGGCCGAATTCCGGCGAAGTGGGGCCACGGGGCTCAACAATAACCAGTCGTGGGTGCTCAGAGATGCTCACCGCCTTACCTCGAGTGGATCACGAGTGGATTGGGTGACCGGAGGTGGCGCGACGGCGGCGGATGGCGGAGCTGGGCGGCGGCGGCTCTGCTCGAGTTTGCTCCGGCGGCTAGAGTGGCTATTGGCACTCGAGCTGAGGGCTGGAGGAACTCGAGGGGTGTGCTGTAGGTGCGCTCGAGTGGTTTGGAATGCACTCGAGTGGTTCGGGCAGAGCTCGAGTGGTTTGTGGCTGAGCTCGAGTGGTTTGCTGGCAGAGCTCGAGTGGTTTGCTGTGCGCTCGAGTGGTTTGCTGTGCGCTCGAGTGGTTTGCTATGCGCTGCGAGTGGTTTGCTGTGCGCTGCGAGTGGTTTGCTGACAGCACTGCGAGTGGTTTGCTGTACGCTCGAGTGGTTTGCTTGTGCGCTCGAGTGGTTTGTGGCTGAGCTCGAGTGGTTTGTTGAACGGAACCTCCTGAACTTTCTAAACACTTACGCACAGGTCCCTGCGATTTAAACCAGGAACCTTGGCGTTCTCCTAATTCTAAATGCGAGGTCCTTGGGCGGGGTTGAGATCTAAATCTTCGATTCCGGAGAGCTCGATTCGCTAGGGGAAGGGCACAGGGAGGATGAGGAGCTCACCCAAGGCTGGTTGATGAAGGAGCCGAGGCCGGAGGAGGCTCGCCGTGGCGGAGTAGATCACGTAGCGCTCCTGCTCCAGCTCCGGTGTGACTGGTGGGGGAGGCGCTCAGCCGTGGACTCGTGTGGGAGGAGTAGAGCAAGGGGGAGGGGCTCTGGCGACCTTGAACGGCGATGGGAAGGTGTGGACGCGGAGGAGTTCCGGCAGCCCAGTGGCCGAGCGGAGGAGCAGAGGGGCGGGGGGGGGGGGGGCGCCGGTGGAGCTCGGGGTCTGGCGCCCTTTTATAGGCGCCCGGAGGTGAGGTTTGGCAGCGGCTCGGGGGTGGCGAAGCTCCACGTGGAGGCTCGGGTAGCTGGACGGCTTGGCGGCCACGCGAGCTCGGTCGGGAGGCGGTCGTGGCGCGGCGGTGTCGGGCGGTGATGTCGCGGGTTGGGGGACCTGTCGGGCGTGGGGATTGGCAGATCGCGGGCGTCGAGACAGGTGGAGGGCGAGGCCTGACGGCGGTCGGAACGCTGAGGCGCAGAACGCCGCGTGGAAGAAGCCGCGGTCGGCTGGAATGCACAGGCGCTCGGGAGTGCCGGCATTTCGCCGAGCAGTTGGCGTGCGTCTTTTTGACCTCCAATATCTCCAAAATTTTGAACTGAACTCAAAAATTCCAAAAACAAAAGTCGTGTCCCATGAAAATGTGAACAACTTTGTATTGGCACATTTTCGAGTTCTTGAGTGAAAATTCGAATTTGAACCATGCCAACCGAGAAGGGTCGAAGTTCACCGAGTTGCCAGGAGTTCATTCGACTTAACCCTCTTCCCAAGCAAATTTAAAATGCTTAGGGTGTGAATACTTGATGGAGAACATGACCAAGGGAAAGTCCAAACATCAATGATTCAACTTAGGGAGAAGTTCATGAAAAGTTATACATGGAAATCCAAATGGCAAGCCTCAACTTTTGGGAAAAACTGCTGCTGTCCAGACTTAGAAAATTTTCTAAGTGTTGGCATGAAAAACAGGTTTGACTGCTGTTTGACCATGATTTAGAGCATCTTCCACTCAAAATTTTGAAAACCACCAATTAACAAAGTTGTTCCTTATAAGATTTGGGACAACTCTCTTATTGACAGATTTTCAAGTTTTTAAGCGAAATTTTGAATTCAAAACAATTCAAGCTCTAAAGGTTCGGTACATGGAATTTTAATCCATTACTTCAGGCGTGGACTTTGGTCATAACCACAAGTTTAATTGTCCATTAAGCCTTAATGAGGTGATTAGACATCAGAGATGTCACAACCTACCCCCCTTAAAAGAAATCTCGTCCCGAGATTCAGGTAGAGTAAGGCTAGAGAAAGGTATAAGCACCTTTCATGACTTGCACTTCCTTGGGTGTGCCAGTGCCAAGCACACTTCCTTCCGCGTGAGGTACGACTTTCTTCTTCTTGCGTTGGTTGTTAGGTACTTGTTGCATCCTTCATCGTTGGGGGCAGTCGCGAGCAATATGGCCTAGTTGTCCGCAGCTGAAACAGTCCTTCCGCTTCTTGGGTCTCTTTTGACAGCACAATTGGTTCGGGTCCTGTTCAACCCTCTGTTCTTGGAATGATGCGGTTGAAGGGCAGTTCAGAATGAAATGTCCATATTCCCCACACGTGAAACATGGTTGGCAACACGGGCGAGGGCAATTCTCATGGCTCTCTGTATCCGGTCTCCTTTTGTGCGGACAGAACTCCTTGTATGTTATTTCCCATTCACTCAAGTCCATACTTGGTAGCACTGTTTTGTGCTTCCTATGTCTTTCTCCATCTTTCTCGAGTCCTAGAGCTCGTCTTGAGGGTGGTAGAAGGGATGCAGAGTCAAGTCGGAGAGGGATCCGAACATGGTTGATCCGAGAGTGGGGCAGTTGCCAAAAGGTTGAGTAGACGGGCCTGGTCGGCTATAGAATCGGTTATTGCTTGAGAGAGTCTGGTAATTAGGCTGGCTGAGGATACCCCCTGTTGATGATCCTGGATAACATTTGGCACTATCTGATTTAGTGTCAAGCTTTGCCCTTCCAATAACTTGATTGTCGTAGCCACTTGGTCAGCCGTTGTGGATGAGTGGGTTGGGTCATGACTACAAGACTCGGAAGTCTTCGAGTCTGTAGTAGTGGGAGTCATCGTCCTGTAGTTGAGTTCTAATTAGCCACATAGATATGATTCCAAATTGCAAACTGTAAGGAGCCATAAAGATGAAACACAACAAGAGAGAGTTGTGACACAAGGGAATTAGGTGGCAGTTTTGCTTCTTGGCTTTCCTTTAACCACCTAGCGAGGTACATCCGTGAGTGTTAATATCCTGCAAGGAACTTCCTCCAACCTCTGCCTTTTTCCCTTGGAACCAAGAATTAGCTCGTCCATCCAAGGGAAACGAGTAAGGTGTGGGGCTGAAAAGTTACTCGAGATGACTTGCTTCGAGCGTGAGAGGTCTTTCGTCCTCTATTAAAAGTCCTTATTTGATCCAACATTACCACTGTCCTGAAGAAAACACTAAGACTAGTCCCTCGTATATGTCTGACCGTGGAGAGCCTTCATTCTGCTATGGAGCTGAATTGTTCTTGCTGGCGAGATCTGTTTAGATTAGAACTCGATTGGAACCTTTCGCTATTCTTCATCGTTCTTGATCTTTCTGTAGTACTAAAACTAGTGCAACTCCTGAAATTCATCGGAAAAAGGGTACTGAGCAATCCATAGGTCAGTGGGATTTGCAACGAGATTTCACCAAGTCAGGTTTCTCCAAGATAAGAAAGAGAGGTGGAACACGGTAGATACGTAATGATAGAACAAGGTGTCGAACGTTCACAAGTGGGAAAATTCACATTAAGGAGAAAACAAGGCGGGCAAGAAAAGCTCACAAAAGATCATAGGGCAATCTTGAATGTACAAGGTGATGAGCCTTGGAAAAGATAGGTTTAAATGAAATTTTCGGATCATCAAAGCTCAAAGTTTTACCCCATGAACGAAGTACAAGATGCTGGTAGGGGAAACATGGTTAATTGCTTGATGCAAGGATTTCGTAGATGAATACTTTGCACGACAAGAGAGCAAGGAGGCATGTCGCGACTCGAGGTGCACAGGTCGGGTTGGAAAAGTGGTAATGCACCAAGAAGGACTATCGCTGGCATGATGCAAGGTACTCGTGAATGATCCATGCATCAGTGAGTTGCATATGTCATGATGCATTATGATGCCGTTTCAATGATGCACATGGTATGATGCGAGAATAATGGTGCATATGACGTATGTCCATGATGAGGTGTATGTTGCGTGAAGCACATGCATATGAGTGGATGGTGCATATGCTTATGAACGGATGGTGCACATGCATATGCTTGGATGCACGTTAGCACGCCTTAGCTACACCCTAAACGCGTTATCGGTCAGAAGAGGTCACTAAGATAGGGGCACATATTCGGGTTGCAGCTTAGAGGTTCTGGTGAAGTCGCATTCATTTACCGAGATACCCGTGCGCTCCTAGTAGGAATTTATGTGGCCGTCGCACACACAAAAACCTTAGGTTCCGTCACGGCACCATATGTTAGGGAATGCTTCTTCACGAGAGAAGGAAGGGGACAACCACCCGAATATCAAAAGAGACGGGGGATGAAAGGAGTCAACGACAAGTCAGGGTACGCACGATGTCAGTATGCAACAGGTCGAAAGGTGCAGTTACACAATGTGATGAGATATGTCATGCATACTGATCCATGGAATGCGGGTGATGAATATTGCAACAATGCTCATGTATGTCTAACCGATGCTTGCGGGACAACGAGGGTGAGACAAGGTTTACAAGTTGCAATCAAGGATTCCATCCATGTGAGAAGGATGTCATATTGGAGGTAAGACCAGGATTTATTCAAGGCATAGCTGGATATGTCCTGAATCAAAAGAATGGGGGTGTAATGGCAAGGAAGAATCCAATAGCCGTTTCAAAAAGGTGTGAGTACATCTAGCTGATCAAAGAGTGTAGATGTATAAGATGTGCATGACAAGAATTTACTTTGTCGCTTAAGGAGGTTGAGTAAGGAGCCATTCGATGAGTAGAAATTTGTCAGGAACACTGCTAGCGGTCACCTATCTAACTTGAGAGCGTGCGGTATAACAAAACGTCTATGGTTAACATTCCAAAAGCTCCGGGCAGTCCCTCATGACATGGAACACTTCGTCCGCAAATACTTAAATCCTGCCAGAAGAACCTGATTCGAGCGGAACACTCCATGTCGTAATATTTCCAATTCAATCCGAGAATATGGCCTTCGGAACTCAACTTTTCCTCATGGTTACTGCTCAAAACCGAACTTGGATTGGTGTGTTGCTTTCATTCCTCGCAATTTAATTTACTTAATTGCTGCATGATTCTTAAACTCGTTTACGAGGTAAACAAGGAATTCATGCTTGAAGGCAATAGAAACCAATTGTAGGAAGCTTCCTCCGCAGCGAGGTTCTTACAAAAGAAAATTCGTAGCTCCTGGTGCACATGTCCAAACTTTGTGAATTTTTGCCAGTAGCTAGGGAATTTAACGAGCTACAACTTTCGTTTATAACTCGAGTCAGATTCGGACTCTAGCTAGGGCGAAAAATTCAAAATTTGCATCTCCATCTTTGCTGTTTTTCAGAATGGCTGAGGCCCACGAAAATATGCATAACTCCCTCAATTTTCAACCAACGGAGCTGAAATTTTGTGAGCATCACCATTATGAAACTCCTTACAACTTTGGTATTCATCTTAGGACCACATTCAAACTTCAACTAGGTGAAACCATTCAATGTTTGCCTCTCTGCTTTTGCTGATTTCAGAATTGACGAGGATCACCAAAATCTCCGTAGCGCGTTACTTACTAGCTCAATGGAGCTGAAATTTCATGAGTATCTTCCTGGTGAATTTACTCACAACTTTGGTAGTCAAAGGTTCAGCTGGTTTTGGCTCTAAGGTGGGACAAAAACATAACTACTACCTTGTTACCAACCCAGATTTTTCTGCAAACAGACAACACTTGATTTAAGCACAACTGAAGCCTTACTTACCCAAAAATCTTGAAATTTTTACAGCAGCTTGTTTACAAAATTATGAACAACTTTTATTTAAGGTATCCAGCCAACCGAGTGGTCTTAATGACCCAAAAAGTTCGGACCAGCAAGAAACACAGTTTTGACAGACTTCTGGAAGTGTGTGGGATTTATGATTTTTACTTCCTTTTGCTTCTAGTTAACTTCACAATTTTTAAGGTGATTAACATGATGCAAAAGAACTAAAAACGTCCTCACAAATACCAAGAAGCCTTGGTGTACGTAGTTAGTTGCCGGTGGCGAGGCACAATATACGTCTCTCCCTATAATAACTAGTCGTCACTCGGACCATCGTAACCTTAAACGAACGGAGTCAGTGTACCTGCAAGAAAACCATGAACCTTCCGTGCCAGCACGCCACGGAAGCGTCCCCATTCATTACCGTTCATTTATAAAAACGGTATCCATGCGTTCAACACTGCATGGACAGTGCATCTAGTCTAGGCCGTACGCTCCTTTTGAATAGAGCACACAACCCTTCGCATAACTCGTGATGCGGCATCATGCACATGTCTCGAACATGGCGAACAACCAGGATGATAGGCTCATTTGAATTAGAACCATACCATCAAGACCTTGCTCACATATAAAACATGTGGCGACTCATACACAACCGTAATGATAGGTTCCTTGGAATGGAGATCCTATCACCCTTCGTGCACGCGGGGCACGGAAACCAGCGCACGTATAAAACACGTGGGCAAGGTGTGCTGGACAGGTTAGTCAAATACACCATAATTAGCAAGCCACCTGAAACAACCCGAAATTCCCTCTAGGGCTTCACGGTCTAGTTAATCCTTAGCGATCCAACGAGTTTTCACAAAGCACTAGTTGGTCAAGTTTTATTGCAAAACAAGTGTGTTGGGGACCGTGCGAACCTCTGGTGTACGACTTTTCGCTCTGATACCAGCTGTGGCAGAACCGCTCAAATTAATCCGGCTTAAGTGCGCTAACCTTCCATTGGTCATCACGCAATTAAATCGGAGTAATCTGACAGTCTGTCGGGTCAAGCCCGATGCAACCACGGACAGTTACCTCGATCGAAACCAGTCATACAAATACCCACTCGAAGGTGGATCCCAGAGATTACAACACTCCACAAGTATTAAACAGGTCCCACTTGAGGTAATTATTACAAAACCAAGTTCAGTGCATAAAGTACCTGTTAAATCAGAGTTTTGAAAGCAGCGGAAATGAACTAACTATTCGAAGCGGTAGTAACATCACGTGAAGCCGTCGTGACGTCACTCTGAAGCATCCTCGTCCCAAACAACAGACCAGCCAGGAGGAAGGGTGGTTGGCCAGGTAAGACCGGCAACCATCTCCTCAAGAGGCGCTACCTGAAAACAATTCCACAAGCAAGGCTGAGTATACTAATACTCAGCAAGACTTAACCGTCGGGTGACAGCTACATCACCAACTTCTAGACATGCAAGGCTTTTGGCTGGTGGGTTTGTTTTGCCAAAGAGCGACTAAGAGTGGATCCTTACTTTCAATATTTTAGCATCAAGTTCTAGTTAAGTTAACCATTCTAGGTAAGCAACCTGTACTAGTCAAGCAAGTGGAGCAAGCAATTAAGCAAGCATCAAGTTTATCATCATCATGTTCCACTTTCATTACTCGGTGCGGCAAGAGATCAAGTAGTCTCATTAGCTGCGAGAAACAGACAGTTCGAAACTGATTTTAACCTTGCAAGGTGGATACTAAACACACGGAAAAGCATCAACCCCGAGGGTCGACAGCTAACCAGGCCGTTCCCATGTCTTCGGGTTTGTTAATCCGAGCCCACTTCCCTTGGACACAAGCCTTAGCCGGTCATACTTCGCTGGCCGTAGCCGGCGGCCTCGGTCTTGAGCCACGTGTCAGCGACAGGGGGATAAATCCCAGGGCAAGGCAGGAAGGCCACGCCCCCTTCCGAACAGGTACTAAACTTACCGGTCCCATGCCCAAACAAGTGCTTAGTGCTTTCAAACACTTGACCAACATCGCCGACACTCTTCGACCTTAGCAACTTTTCATAAACAGACGGGCATCTACATGACCAAAAATCCCCGTCCGTCATCCTTATGATTCCAACATAAGTAAAGCAGTTGATTCCTATATCTCGCGAGTGACAGGAAATCACTCGACTTTTACGGGTCCTTATAGCGGGGCAGCTATCGACCTATCATACTAGTATTGCAAAGCATAGGTACCTAGGATCATGCAACTAGGGTTTCAATTCAACTCCTGAACGTAAATGCACAAACATAAGCTTAGCAAAACATAGTTGCATGTATTTGAAACATAGGACATGCTCCGGGGCTTGCCTTCGGGCACAATGTTAGCTTGGGAGTTCTCTGCAACCGCGTTGGGGTCTTGCTCGACCTGGACAGCGCTCGCCTTCCGCTTGGCCTTCACCTTCAGCGGGGACCAGCTCGTAGTCTCCGTCGGCGAGGGCAGGTTCTACACGAATGCATATGCAATAAGAATATGATCTTCGGTCAAGTCATCACAGTTGCACAATGATGAACCCGGGTGTATTCAGTTTGTCGATGGTGATTGTGTACACATCTATTATTTATCTTTGATTTCACCATAAAACAGCAAAGGTGTGAGTGTGTGATGTTTTCAGTTTATTTAACCATTTATTTAAATAACTTATTCTTATTTATCCCATTTTTAGCAATGAAACTTTCATAAATTATTCTGGCAGTTTGGTTCACTATTAAAATGTGAGAAAATTACTGTGTGCTCTTTGTGGTTTACTTGATTTGCTGACCAAAATTTAAGCCAAGATCATGCATACATTAACCACAACAAAATAGACAAGAACAGCACACTATCAACAAGAATAAATCCTAAGAAATCACACTATCATCCAAAGGTCCTTAGAATTTTACCAGAGCCTAAACTAGTCTAAGCAAGCTCACATACCAAAGGATAGCTCCAAAAGATTTGAAGATCCTGCTGTTCGAATTTCTCCAGTTTAAACTGGTATGAATTAAAAGTGCAAGTTAGCCAGCTCAAACTAAGCTCTACTATTTAACAGACATGCATCAAGGTACCACAAGACTTCTGCGAACAGAGTTGAACTCAGAAGCTTCACCGACTAGTTATTAACAAGGTTGAACCAGTCGTGGAGTGCCAGCCTAAACAATTAGTACTCGGAATCTAGTGTGTAGCTTTGCGCCAACTTCTACAGCAGTCTAGAAACTACTCAGAGCATAACATACTCAAAAGCTAGCACAAACAAGGCAATAGATTTCAAACTGTGCACAACTTAGAGTATGAACAGATTTGAATCTAACTTAAAATCTACACAGAAAACACCTATACATGCTTTCTAGAAAAGGTAGAACACAGCACCAGGAATACAACAAGACTGGTTTTGCATCAAACTGATTTTTCTACTGATTTTTACTCGATTTTCAAAGTTTCAGGATTGAACTTTAGATCTGAACAATCTATCTACAGATTAACCCCTGGAAACTTGTGCTAAGGCCTCTAGAAAGATCTGTGGCTTGGCAGAGTGGTCCCTGGCCATGGCCGGCGGCTAGTTGGCCGAATTCCGGCGAAGTGGGGCCACGGGGCTCAACAATAACCAGTCGTGGGTGCTCAGAGATGCTCACCGCCTTACCTCGAGTGGATCACGAGTGGATTGGTGACCGGAGGTGGCACGACGGTGGCGGATGGCGGAGCTGGGCGGCGGCGGCTCTGCTCGAGTTTGCTCCGGCGGCTAGAGGGCTATGGCACTAGGACTGAGGGCTGGAGGAACTCGAGGGGTGTGTGTAGGTGCGCTCCGAGTGGTTTGGGAATGCGCTCGCATGGTTCGCGGCAGAGTTCGAAGTGGTTTGTGGCTGAGCTACGAGTGGTTTGTTGGCGGAGCTCGAGTGGTTGCTGTGCGCTCAAGTGGTCTTACTGTGTGCGCTCGAGTGGTTTGCTGTGCTGCTCGCGTGGTTTGCTGTGCGCTGCGAGTGTTTGCGGCAGAGCTCGAGTGGTTTGTGGTAGAGCTCGAGTGGTTTTTTGGGCACGAACTCGAGTGGTTTGTGGCAAGACTCGAGTGGTTTGCGACAGAAAACCCCTGACACTTTCCTAAACCCTTACGCACAGGTCCCTGCGATTTACACCCAGGAACCCTGGCGTTCTTCTCATTTCTAAACGCAAGGTCCCTGGGCGGGGTTGAGATCTAAATCTTCGATTCCGGCCAGGGGAGAGCTCGATTCGCTTGGGGAAGGGCACAGGGAGGATGAGGAGCTCACCAAAGGCTGGTTTGATGAAGGAGCCGAGGCCGGAGGAGGCTCGCCGTGGCGGAGTAGATCACGGAGCGCTCCTGCTCCAGCTCCGGCGTGACTGGTGGGGGAGGCGCTCAGCCGTGGACTCGTGCGGGCGGAGTAGAGCAAGGGGGGAGGCGCTGGCGACCTTGAATCGGCGATGGGAAGGCGTGGACGCGGAGGAGTTCCGGCAGCCCGGCGGCCGAGCGGAGGAGCAGAGGGGCGGGGGGGCGCTGGTGGAGCTCGGGGTCTGGCACCTTTTATAGGCGCCCGGAGGTGAGGTTTGGCAGCGGCTCGGGGGTGGCGAAGCTCCACGTGGAGGCTCGGGCAGCTGGACGGCTTGGCGGCCACGCGAGCTCGGTCGGGAGGCGGTCGTGGCGCGGCGGTGTCGGGCGGCGATGTCGCGGGTTGGGGGACCTGTCGAGGCGTGGGGATTGGCGGATCGCGGACGTCGAGACAGGTGGAGGGCGAGGCCTGACGGCGGTCGGAACGCTGAGGCGCAGAGCGCCGCGTGGAAGAAGCCGCGGTCGGCTGGAATGCGCAGGCGCTCGGGAGTGCCGGCATTTCGCCGAGCAGTTGGCGTGCGTCTTTTCGACCTCCAATATCTCCAAAATTTTGAACTGAACTCAAAAATCTCCAAAAACAAAAGTCGTGTCCCATGAAAATGTGAACAACTTTTGTATTGGCACATTTTCAAGTTCTTAAGTGCAAAATTCGAATTTGAACCATGCCAACCGAGAAAGGTCGAAGTTCACCGAGTTGCCAGGAGTTCATTCGACTTAACCCTCTTCCCAAGCAAATTTAAAATGCTTAGGTTGTGAATACTTGATGGAGAACATGACCAAGGGCAAGTCCAAACATCAATGATTCAACTTAGAGAGAAGTTCATGCAAATTTATATAATGGAAATCCAAATGGCAAGCCTCAACTTTTGGGAAAAACTGCTGCTGTCCAGACTTGGAAAATTTTCTAAGTGTCGGCTGAAAAACAGGTTTGACTGCTGTTTGACCATGATTTAGAGCATCTTCCACTCAAAATTTTGAAAACCACCAATTAACAAAGTTGTTCCTTATAAGATTTGGGACAACTCTCTTATTGACAGATTTTCAAGTTTTTTAAGCGAAATTTTGAATTCAAAACAATTCAAGCTCTAAAGGTTCGGTACATGGAATTTTAACTTCAGGCGTGGACTTTGGTCATAACCACAAGTTTAATTGTCCATTAAGCCTTAATGAGGTGATTAGACATCAGAGATGTCACAGTCAGGGGTGGGTATAGTGGGCAGGTAAGCAGGAGCTTGGTGAAAAAAATGATTTTCGTCGAAAACATTTTCTAGCACCCAATTTTGCACTGTGTTGTTTTGATCCAATTATTTTGGATGCTGTCAGGTGAGGCCAACGTGAGGAGTATGAAGAATTTTTTAAGATGAGAAGTATTTTCATTTGTTTAGGATCTTTATAGTACAGATAGAATTTTTTTTTTGAATTTCCCTCATCCCATGTGTGAAGTATGATGAGTGACTTTAACCCTCTGTTGGAGTTAGCCGACGAATCCGCAATAGACGTCCACCACAGGCATATAGACTTTGATTGTGGCCATGCATTCGGATTGAGCGCCGGGTATGTCCTCCATTCCGTGATATGTTCCCAGGATCTCTTGTGGTAGATCTGCATTCCGCAATTGTGGTTCGTGGAGGCAAAGAGGACAGGCCAGTTGATTCTGCCATCCTCTCTCCTGTCATTCAGGACCTCATATTTCTTGTTACCGGCCATCATGATTCCAGAAGACACTTTTCATGATTACAGAAACACTCAGAGGAACTAAACTCATTTCCTGACTCTACTAGGCTTATGTTTTCTTTAGAACTTAGATGCTTAAAACTTGGTGAGCTGAGGCCGGTAGATTCAGATCACCATCCTCATCACTTGTGCCCTCGATTAAATCATCACATAGTATATTTAATACAAGGAGATCAAGGTCTTCTTCATTCTAAGTTTGTACATCGAAATATATGTGATCTATATAGATGCACCCTCTAAGAGTCATTAACTCTATTTTTCTCTACATGCAAGCTATACACATCATCTCCCATTGATTCATTCTTCATGCAACATATTCACACCATCCCTCACCAACTAACGTTATTATATAGACTGGTAGTGGTCTACATGCAAACTATCCACATCATCTTCCACCAATTTTTTCTTTATGCAACCTATCCACGTCGTCCCCGACCAATGTTTTTTTATTAATCGGAACTGGTAGTTGTTCATAGTTTATCAAAAACTCTCTGATTTTGTAGGATCTTGTAAACTTTCTGATTCTAGTGATTTCAAAAAATTAACAGAACTTTACACTTCATTTCTATCTTAACTCAAGCGGACCCCTACACTCAGATAACTTTGGCAATAAAATCATTATCAAGGCACCATATCATGTGAAAACTAGCTTCCCGTGCAAACTATGGAAACTCCAATCAGGGACGTGGGATCTCCATCTGATGGCCTAACAGAGAGGTGAAATTTTTTTAACAAAACAACCCTCCCACCCTTAATATTCCTAATCCCTTTTTGCCCTAAAACCCCCTAGGCGCCTAACTCCTGCCCCTGGGCGCCCGATCGATCTCCCAGGCCGCCGCCTGCGACTCCAACCCTGAGAAAAAAACGCCACCGCCGCCTGGACTCCTCCCCTTTTGGCTTGGGGTCTGGCGGGGTGGGTGAAAATCTCTCTCTCGAGTTTCATGTTCTTCACCAGATCGCCATCAGTCTGCCGGTTGGTGATGGCATGCTCTTTTTGACTGGTTTGTTTTCTACCGGGATGTGAAACAGAGCATTCAGGTAGCAAGTGAAGTGGCCTGTAGAACACCACATCAAAACTTCTCCGCAATATCTTGCACCAGTTTTGCAGAAACAGAGAAGATCAAGGAGAGGGTGGAGGCCTTCTACTTTAAGCTGGTCTGATATGAGAATTCAAGCACTGAAAATTGTATAGAATTCAAACACTGAAAATTGTGGCGGGGGCGTCGTCATCCATTTTGGCTGCGGCGGCACAGGCGGCGTTGTTTTTTTTTTGGCGGCGGCGGCAGCGTCCCAGCCTAGGAGATCGATCGGGTGCCCAGGGGGTCAGGTGCCTAGGGAGTTTTAGGGAAAAAAATATTAGGAAAGTTAATGGTGGGAGAGTTTGTTTTGTTAAAATTTTTCACATCTCTGTTAGTCTATCAGATGGAGATCCCACGTCCCTGATTAGAGTTTCTATAGTTTGCACAGGAACGTAGTTTCCACAGGATACGATGCCAATTATGAAATGAATTAAGAGATATATTTACAAGGCCTCGATGCCTTTTGTATGAGTCTCCTCCATGTTTTTCCTTGCTTTAAGATGCTAGATTCCTCTTGCTAGTACGAGAGGATGTAATTTTCACATTGGCATTAATGTGCAACAACTTAACCAAGCTGCATTGAACGCTTCTTTGTCCACCAAAGTCACCAAAAGCATGACTGTCTATCTATTACTGCCATCAGTACTTTAGTAGGAGTCACATCGAAATGTAAGAGTAAAGGCGGGATTTTCGGTTAAAAAAAACAAATTACAGATTCTATCAGTACTCCACGAGACAAATTAATTAAGTATAATTAATCAGTCATTTGCACATGTTTACTGTAGCACCACATTGTTAAATCATAGACTAATTAGGCTTAAAAGTCCGACTCGTAAATAGTAGCAATCTATGTAATTAGTTATTTTTAGTTATATAATACTTCATGCATATATACTTTGTTTCGATGTGATAGGTGCTAAATTTTAGTAGGAGGAACCAAATGCCCCAAAGTACCACCACTTGTTATGTTTGCTTTTGTTTTTATCAGAATTACCGGTGCTACCTAAAGAGTTAAGTTGCCTATGTGTGCTCTGTTTATTTAGGCCCTGTTTGGTAGAGCTTCACATGATTCTGATTCTTTATATGAGCTGATTCTTTGAGATTCTTTGAGAGAAGTAATTCTGTGTCTGAAAGTGATTCTACACGATTCTCTGTAATAAACTTTATAGTGGAAGATATTACGTGCGAGAAGTGAATTAGAAGAAGCTCAATTTTTTGTTTAGCATCTAGCCCCTTAATTCATTATAGGGAATCACATCTACCAAACAGCTGAAAAGCTACTCTAGGAGCTTTCCCAAACATGCTTTTATCTTTCTTATTGTCCATTTTTTTTTTACCATAATGTAGTAACGCTCCAGAATATTACTGTTGTTGTGGAGTGTTACATGGTTGTCTTATCACGTAGATTTCACTCGGAATTTTCTGTATTTTTTTCCATCACATTTTTAGTTGTTGTCCTATATATTTTTAAACTATTTTGTATGTTTCGTGTTGCTTGGAAACTCAATTTTTTTTCTTTGTGTTGTCACCCAATTTTGATGCGCTATCCCATGTAGCATTTTTCTATATTCGTTCAAGATTGAATTCACAAGCTGACCAAGCGGTCCGTGCGCAAAACATTCTTTAGCTATTTTTTTTGAGAATCACACACTCACGAATTCACAAGCTGACCAAGCGCTCAGTGCGCAAAACATTTTTTTTAGTTTTCTAAATCACACAGTACAGACGCAGACGCTCAAAAATACGCACGCAAGCTTGTCCCTACAAACACACGCACGCAACCCTACCCCTATGAGCACCTCCGAAAGACCGAGCCAACAAATGCTCGAGATTGACGAAGTCACCACTAGCGCCTCGCTATCGACAGTCACGTCACGTACTACTGAAAGAATAGCGCCGATTAAATCCTGAAATAAATCCAGAAAAAATGCGAGCGTCAGTGCCAAGTCGAGAGCTTGAACTCTGGTGGACAAGTTTTACCATAAGAATCTTTACCAGTTGACCTACACTCAGTTCACTTTTTTTAGCTAGTGCGCAAAACAATTTACATAGGTCGAATCCGTCATTGAAAAGAGAGATTGCGTCACACATTTGAGTTTTGACCACACATTAGCAATTGGACCGAATTAAGCCACGACCAGTCGCGCAGAGAAGCAATTGCGCGACCCCTATTAAGTTCTACCATGTGCTAAGTCAAACGACCACGGTCGGGAGACCACATAAGAAAAGAGCACTTGTCCCTATCGAGTACATCACACTTACATCATCAAGAAAATTTGATTCGTTTTTCTTCTCTAACCGCACGTAACTCTCACTTGAAATATCCGTTTTCAAATTTGTCTGCACCATTATATTACTTTCTATTAGATCTACAAAACAAGATCCATAAACAACTCATTCAACTTAAACAAAGACAATGTAGCAATTTATGTACAAAACACCAGTACTATCATTCATATGTGGTGACCACTGTCAATTTATGGCCCTGTTTGTTTCCGCTTATAAGCGGCTTATCGGTGAAAATAAGCGAAAATCTCACCAAACGGTTCACTTATTTTCATCGATTCTCGCTTATGTGGTAAGCCGCTTCAGAGATTTGAACTACGAGAAGCGAAAAGCGAGAAGCAAGAAAATCGCTGCTTAGATTATAATCCAAGCGTGGTGAGAAAACGTATACAAACAGGGCCTATATAATGTGGCATTGACAATTTATATAGATACTGTGTATCAAGTTATATAAAGACAATTGTTGAGATATATACAACAATTTATCAACTTGCGTATAGTTATAATATCAATATAAGTTGATATACGCTTAATATATAAGTAGCTACTCTTCTCAAACATAAGTTGCCAGTGTATAAAATATATTTCAAAAGATATGCATCATATGTCTTATTTTGTAGATATTATTGTAAATAATGCAATAATACAAACGGAATTGGAAACGGATGCTCTGTTAGAAAGTTATCGCATTTGAACGGAGGAAGAAATAATTTAAGACGTTTCACGCTGCAAAACAACAAAAGTAATCATTACTCTCTAGATGGGCTAAAAACAACACACTTTCGCAATTTTCTCGGCTGGTCCTTTACAAGCAGCAGGCCATAACGGTCGCGCGTTTTTACTCCAAAGTCACCTATTATATCACATAGACTTTTCCTTAGCCATTACTAGGCTCGGCTGGCTTTTATTAAAACAACCTGCACGCAACCGTACGTAGGCCAAGCCCACTGAGAATTATGGTCCAACCCGTATAGGACCATAGTCGAACTCGGGCCGGGACCCTTCAAATCAATGGGCACCGAGAGGAGCCAGCCGTGCCCTAGCTACCATCTCACATCGGATCCCCTTTCCCTTGGCAGTTGCGCGTTCATGGCGGCGGCTGCGGCTGCAGGCGGCGGCGACTTGGGCTTCGGCTGGCGCGCCTCCGTGGTAGAGGAGGAGGAGGAAGAAGATTGCGCGGGCCGGGAAACTTTCTTATCTGACGAGTTGGAGGCGGTGGCCGATCGTGAGAGCAAGCAGGAGGCGCGCGAGAATCAGCTGTGCGATTGGGGGCTCCAGGCCGACAGGGCTGCCGGGGCTGATATGGATCGGATCAGCCACCGGATTCCCAAGCAGGACGGCGAATTGAGCAAACTCGACCTCGACGGCGAGTGTAAGTAATCATTTCACAAGCATTGTCCTTTCTCATCCGTCGATGATAAAATAGGCTAATTAATGGGTCACACAACTATGCCAGTGGATTGCTTAGCCTACTCGATCAAATTACTCTACTCTTGCTTAGTAATGGGTACAGGCATACAGCTTTTTTATTGATGGATGATGGATTTGTTGCCTGCTCGATGCAGAATTATGGATTCTAGCTGCTGTGTGCATGCTGAAAATCGTTAATTTGACCCTATCCCAGCTTGTTCACTGCACCACTAATTTAATTTCAATAAAGCACTTGTGCATCTGATTTGTAGGAAACCTTAATTATTTTATTTTATTTTCCCTGCACCACAGCCCCTCCTGGTCCAATGAGATGTGCTGATAGAGTCGACTTGAACCCTTCTGTGCCAACAACAGACAAATATGACGATTACGATGAGGAGTATGCAGACCTGGAACCCTTCTTCTTTGATGAGGCAGAGGCAGTGGCTGATCATGAGAGGCGGATGCGCAGAGAGCAGGAGGAAGCACGCAGGAAGGAGCAGGAGGATCATGACTTGAAAGTCCACAATGCCGCCATGGATAGGATCCGTGAATACGACCCGAAGCTGGGGCGCACCTATTTCACCCGCATATACTTCCTCAACCTCAGCAAATTCAACCTTGACGAGGAGTGTAAGTCCATTCATCTGCTGTCAGTTTAGTGAACATAGCTATTTATTCGGTTCAATCTAGACTATATTTTGCATCTTAATGGTTTGCCATCCATGACAAATCAGTGTGTACTTGATTGATGCCTTTTTGAGTTGGATATCACTCTTCTTCCTGGCAAATATTTTGCATCTTAATGGTTTGCCATCCATGATAAATCAGTGTTTACTTGATTGATGCCTTTTTGGTCCAATTAATCTACTCTGTGCATACTAAAAACTTGGAAAACTGGTAGTACTTTATCATACCTGAACCAAGCTTTTTTTTCCTTGTTGTGGATTTGACTATTTGAATCATGTATGTTATCCCCATTCTAGTAGTTCAGTCTCCTAACCTACCACTGCCTGCATGTGTAATTGAGTATCGACAAATGTAAAATTCATGAATTTTATTTCTAATGATTTTATTTTCTTCCACTGCAGCACCCCTTGGTCCAATGAGAGACACCAATGCATCAATCAATGTGCATCGCACTGTCTTCAAAGGGGTCAGAAAACAGTTCCTTCATGGTGACTCCGTGCATCACACTGTCTTCAAGGGGGGCAGAAAACAGTTCCGTCCTGGTGACTCTGCAGAAACCCAATCTGTGAAGACAGTGTTCTCAGATGATTGTGAAAAACTGTTTGTTCCTGGTAACTCAGCAAATGTCCTCAGTGTAAAGATTGCCTCCTCAGATGTTGGCTTCCCGATTGATGTATATGGCACTGTCATTGCCAGAGACAGTTTAGATCTCAAGTGTGTTTATCTCTTCAAGTGTGATAGAGACCATTGCCAACACATCACCCCTAAGGTATGTAGGTGTACAAGTGTGTAACTCTGACTAGAAACAAGTCATAGCTGCTAGTGTGCACTCTATGCGTACAGTTAACACTTATTTATTGTATATCTTCATGTAAGAGGAAATCTCCCAATGCATTGCACTATGATATCAATGTAGAATAGGCATATCACAATTTCAATTCGTCATCTGGCTTCTAAACACTCTTCATGATACTAGCATTTTGAGACCTATAGTGATATACATGTAGTACCAAGGCACGCCTGTACACTCATAGCATTGAACCTATAACAGCCTCCATATGCTGTAGCTCAGTGGTTGAATTTGTTTGTACTTTCATTGCCAGATAAAGATACCTGTAACCTGTTGTGCGAACTTTTTCACAGGATGAGCTGATCTTGACTGGGCCAAAGCGAGGACTTGCGCTAATAGATACTATATATTTTGAGGTTGATTTGAAGATCAAGGGTGGTCCAGGACAGAAGGACAAGCAACTTAGTAAAGTACTCCTGACATTGGATGGCAGACCAGTTGAGCTGGATGACGAAATAGTGGTTGAAAGGAAATCCGTTGATACTATGTTGAGTAAGGTGGTGGTTACTTATGCAGTTGTAAGACGTGCAATTGAGGCAACTATCGCGATTGAAGTTCTCCAGGGAAGATTTTCTGGATTAATCACTGCCTGCACCACCAGTATCCGGAATAGCATTGTGCTTCATGATAGCAGAGTGACTAAAGGTATGACTGTGCATGCTAAAGGAGCAATCCAACTGTTGCGATGTGTTGTTGCTGTCTGTTTCAAGGAGAAGCTGGTAGTAACTATTGCTGCCCGGAACGGTCTCAAGAGCATCATTAAGTTTACTCCAAGAGTTAATGGTGGAGATGAAAATGAAGTTACTTGTGGTTCCATCAAGCTGCGTGTGAAGGTTACTTGGTCGATAATTTTCCGCGACTATTTGGGTTAACTTGATTCAAGTCCTGTTGGTATGTCTAAGTTATGTATAATTATCAGTGTGGGTATTCTGTTAGATGAACGCTTTAGTATCGCGTTGTATTTTGCAATCATGAAGTTTGCCTTGGAGGCATAATGGTTGTATGCAGAACCAAGGTTAAGTGATGATGTTCCTCCTGATAAGGGTATGCAGAACCAAGGGTGCACTTGTGTTATGGACCAATTTGGATCTGGGTTTCATATATGTTTTATTCTGGGCCAATTTACGTGATTTTGATGTTTTGTTGTGAGCCATTTTTTCAGGGGTATAAAGACATGGTCAGACACCTTCTCGTCTTTAGCCATCTGCATATATATGCTATACTTTCGCATTGAAATGGCGGTGGGTCTTATACCCACAGGATCAATGACAATGTCATATGGGAAGTTCGTCATCACTTGTGCTTCGTATCCTTGCAACTGGCGGGTGCAATACAACCTCATGGTTTCGGCGCGGAGCCGTGGAGGCTGATGCGACGTTGATAGCTCGAACCATCTGAAACTTATGCTTTTTCTAACCTTTGCTTGCCATCAAAAGATCTTCATCCTTTGTGGGTTTGGATGTTTCAGATTTTCATTATTGCATCGAAACTTGAGTTTGCCTTAGACACGTGTTTCATATTTATATTGCTCCCTACTTTGTTATGGCGTGCGATTGCGTACATAAGTTCAAATGAATACAAGATCTCTTGTTTGAATGTCATATGGTTAGGTTGATGTGGAGGATACTTCGCACCACCTTTTCCATAGAAAAAAATCTAATAATATCATTCATATGTTTGGATCATTTAAATGTCACATGGTTTGATTGATTTTCAAAAATAATCTGTACCAGCTTTAGTACAGAGAAAAAACTTTATTCATATGCTTGGGTCATGGCTACAATGGATGATAAGGTGAAAAGGAAAAAAAATAATTTTACAGGAGTAAGCGTTGTTTGTTTTGCCATATACTAAGTAGAAATGACATTATTTTTGATAAAGTAGATATATAATTTTGCTTGCAGATTCTTTTTAGAGTCGCTCACTAGATCATATTTTGGCCTTGCGAAGTGAGAAGAAAGAAGGGAAGAGAATTGAGAAAAAAAGAGAGGGTGATTGAGAAAAAAAGGGGAGAGAGAAGAATAAAGGGAATTCAGAAAAATTATATGGAAAGATGATTGTGAAAGGGGTATGTTAGAGCTACATTGTTTCCTCATCCTCCTTTAAACAAAAACTAGGTGATACCCCGCGCGTTACCACTAGAATTTTTTAAACAAAATTTTAAGTTAAAATTTGAAAGTAGAACTAAAGTTAGTGTATGGCAACATTCTTTTACAAATGACATTATACATGAAAATATGTCCATTTTATTGAGAGAGAACGACTCTTAAATTATTGATCCTCCATGTATTCTACCGTGAGAATTTTGTAGCGTGGTACTCGCAAATAAGTTGCATGCATGGATGCTATTAATCACAAAAAATCGATAGAAGACATAAATAGATGGTCATATAGTGGATAGTGACGTGACGTCTAATCTAGTGGGCCCTATATGACATGGATAGATTATTGCATGTTGAGAGAAATAAAGTTAATTACTCTTAGTGAGGTGCATCTATATATAGGTTATATATATAGATATAGGGAAAATCAGCTGGATATGCTCTTATATATTTTCAAAATAAATTAATTAAAGAAGAAATCTCTTATATATTTTCAAAATAAATTAATAAAGTAATAAATTTATTGTCCAACGTTGTACACGTTGTAATCATTTTTTTTGAGACAAGGGTGTTGTAGTCATTTACTCCCACGACCGACTGAAACCGTCGCCCCGATTCTAAGAGCCTCATTGGTAAGATTCAAAATTTTGGCATGCTAAAGTTTAGGCTAAAAAGTAGACGCTTTGACAAGATAAATATAAAATGTGGACAAGTTTTTAGTAGCAAAAAAATTATGACTAAAAAATTAACAACCTTTACCATGCTAAAATATTGATATGCCAATATTTTGACATCCAACCAATCATTCCTTACTGTGTTGTGTCGAGACCAATCATTCCTGATTGTCAGGGGCGGATCTAGCGTGGGGGCAGGAGCACCCCTACCAATCATTCCTTTCATGCAAGGACAATTAGTTTCTTTTATGGAGGTCGGAATTAGTTTAATTTAGAGGTTGCTACAATGCGGCACCTGAGCTGATTTATATTCTAAGCTTATTAGATAACTCCCATAGATGCCATTTCTCTGTTAGATCGTCTTATTATGTTATTCACTGTTAGCTTGCTTGTAAAGACTGAAATCAAATTAATTCTTTTTCAAATTAACTTATACAGTGCTACTTTGTTGGAATCAAAGCAATGCCTTATTGGCAAGACCATAATGCCAGTTTTTTTTTGAAGTTCCAGGAAGACAGTGTGGCTAGGTGTCATGTGGGGCCGCACGTATGAGCGGCGGCGCGGGAGACAGGCGCCTGTACAGCCACCAGCAGATGGCTAGGAACAGATTTGGGTAGTTTAGATATTTCCTTTTTAATAGGCATTGTTTTTCCTTCCTTCGTTAGCAAGGCATTGGGCCTTTATAATTGTAACCGAACACTTCCCAAAGGGCAAACAAGATCAATCTATTATCCTCCCCTCTTCTACTCTCAATCTCATCCCCTTCAACAATTGAGCAGCGAGGCAAAACCCCTCGCGCTCCTATCGCCGGCGGCTACGAGCTACGCAGCCGCGGCCCTGCTGTCTTGGGCAAGGAGGCCCTTGACAACCTGGTATCACGATCCAGGCCCTTGGCACGAATTTCTGGTGATGCCGTTCGGGTTGTGTAACGCGCCGGCGACATTCCAGGCCTTGATGAACGACGTCCTCAGGCCGTTCCTCTGCCGCTTCGTCCTCGTCTTCTTCGACGACATCCTCATCTACAGCGAGTCGTGGGTGGACCACCTTCGGCATGTGCGCACCGTCCTCGACGTCCTTCAACAGCACCGCCTCTTCGTCAAGCAGTCCAAGTGCACGTTCGGCGTCACCGCCATCTCGTACTTGGGCCACACCATCTCGTCGGCAGGAGTTGCTATGGATCCGGCCAAAGTACAGGCCGTCGCGGACTGGCCTACCCCGTGCTCACCTCGCGCGGTGCGCGGTTTTCTCGGGCTCGCTGGATATTACCGCAAGTTCGTCAAGGACTTTGGCACCATCGCTGCGCCGCTGACCGCCCTGCTCCGCAAAGAGGGATTCACCTGGTCCCCCGACGCCGAGGCCGCCTTCGCCGCTCTAAAGCTCGCCGTGACGTCGGCACCGGTCCTGGCGCTCCTCGACTTCGGCCAACCCTTCGTCGTGGAGTGTGATGCGTCGACGCATGGGTTCGGAGCCGTCCTAGTGCAGGGCGCTCATCTGGTGGCCTTCTTCAGCCGATCAGTGGCTTCGCAGTACCGCTCACTCGCGGCCTACGAACGTGAACTCATCGGCCTGGTGCTCGCGATCCGGTATTGGCAACCATACCTTTGGGCCCGACGGTTTGTGGTAAGAACGGATCACTACAGCCTCAAGTTTCTCCTGGATCAACGCCTGGCCACGATGCCCCAACATCATTGGGTGGGCAAGCTTTTGGGTTTCGATTTTTCTGTGGAATACAGGCCGGGCAAGACGAACATTGTGGCGGACGCGTTGTCACGGCATGGCACGGAGGAGGGGGCCGCGCTCCTTGCCGTCTCGGCGCCCGCTTCGACTTCATCGCGCGCCTTCGCCAGGCGAACAACGACGACCCGGCGCTGGTCGCTCTCAAGGACGAGATTGCCAGGGGCCAGGCGTTCCAGGGCCGCCTCTACATCCTGCCGACGTCACCGCTCTTAGCGGCCATCCTGGCGGCCATCCACGATGACGGCCACGAAGGGGTGCAGCGCACGCTCGACCGTCTCCGGCGCGACTTCCACTCGCCGAACCTCCGCCCCATCATTCGAGACTATGTACGGGCCTGCATCACCTGCCAGCGCTATAAATCTGAACACATGCACCCAGCAGGACTGCTACTGCCGCTGCCCGTTCCTACCACGGTATGGGCCGACATCGGCATGGACTTCATCGAGGCGCTGCCCAAGGTCGGGGGCAAGTCTGTCATTCTCACAGTGGTGGATCGCTTCAGCAAGTATTGCCACTTTATTCCCCTGGCGCATCCATACTCAGCAGAATCAGTGGCTCAGGTTTTCTTCCCTGAGATCGTCAAGCTAAGCGGCATTCCTCAGTCCGTGGTGTCGGACAGGGACCCCGTCTTCACCTCCATATTCTGGAAGGAGCTCATGCGTTTGTCAGGGGCCAAGCTTCACATGACGACGGCGTTCCACCCCCAGTCAGACGGGCAGACAGAGGCGGCTAACAAAGTCATTGTGATGTACTTGCGTTGCCTTACGGGGGATCGGCCTAGGCAGTGGCTCAAGTGGCTTCCGTGGGCGGAATATGTCTACAACACGACGTTCCAGTCGGCCCTCAAAGACACGCCGTTCAAAATTGTCTATGGCCGGGAGCCGCCGTCCATCCGCTCCTACGAACCGGGCGAGTCGCTCGTGGCAGCGGTGGCCAAGAGCATGACTGAGCGTGACGACCTGCTGGCCGATGTGCGCTGCCGCCTCGAGCAGGCTCAAGCTATCTACAAGAAGCACTATGACAAGCACCACAGGGAGCTCCGATTTGCCGTCGGTGATTGGGTGTGGCTTCGCCTTCGCCACCGCATGCCGGCATCTTTGCAGACCCCAAACTCAGGGAAGCTCAACCGCGCTTCTACGGGCCCTATGTCATCACTGAGGTCACCAATGAGGTCGCCTATCGTCTGCAGCTTCCTCCGACGGCTCGTCTTCACAATGTGTTCCACATCGGCCTGCTCAAGAAGTTTGTGGGCAATCCTCTGGCAACGCCACCCGCACTGCCTCCTACCAGCAATGGTGCCGCCGTCCTAGAGCCAGAGCAAGCTGTCCGGGCTCGTTTGGCCCGAGGTGCGCGCCAAGTGTTGATCAAGTGGAAGGGCGAACCGGTGGCATCGGCAACCTGGGAAGATGTTGATAGCTTCATGAACACTTATCCAACATTCCAGCTCGAGGACGAGCTGCTCGTCGAGGGGGGGAGAGATGTCATGTGGGGCCGCACGTATGAGTGGCGGCGCGGGAGACAGGCGCCTGTACAGCCACCAGCAGATGGCTAGGAACAGATTTGGGTAGTTTTGATATTTCCTTTTTAATAGGCAGTGTTTTTCCTTCCTTCGTTAGCAAGGCATTGGGCCTTTATAATTGTAACCGAACACTTCCCAAAGGGCAAGCAAGATCAATCTATTATCCTCCCCTCTTCTACTCTCAATCTCATCCCCTTCAACAATTGAGCAGCGAGGCAAAACCCCTCGCGCTCCTATCGCCGGCGGCTACGAGCTACGCAGCCGCGGCCCTGCTGTCTTGGGCAAGGAGGCCCTTGACACTAGGGCCTAATGCTTAGCTAGTCGCCTAGTTGCTCATTTATCGAGTGGGCTAGACAATTGTTCATTTGGGTTGGGGGGCAACAGGTGCCAGGCCTGCCTAGGTGACCAACTTTTGGAGCAGATAACGATTAACTGAAATTACATCAGTTTGAAATCCTGCTATTCACTTGCATTTCCACATATACACAATTTTTCTTTTAATCCTTTGTGAATTTTTATCTTTCCAATAGTTGATTTCCAGTGGGTTGTTATGTATGCCAGCACCAAAGGTGCATTCAAGACTGGATTTGGATAAAATATAAATCACCTTGACATAGCAGTTAACAAATGTGTTTCATGCTGGATTGGGTATTACAGGTTCTGATTGTTCATTATTCTCAAAGGCAACAATTGAACATGGTTTTGCTTTACATAAAATAGGCACCCCAAAGGTGACCTGTGCGAAGATGATTTGTTTGTGTGGATGCAGACAGTGCCATCCGGTTTTATAAAAATATTTTAGCTTCATTTTTTGGGTAGTTATGCAGCTGTAATGCAAAATGTTTATGCCCTTGCCTCTATATATTTTTATTGGATTATACTTTTCATAATGCAAAATTAAATGTTAGTCTCATGCAACCTCAACATGCTATATATTGCTATGCAGAGGCTTCTGATGTATATTTGATTTGAAGACAGGAATGTCATTTGTTAGGAAAAAAACATATTATGAAATTTCTCTTATTTATTGTGAGAAGATCTAATTCAGTAACCTCATCCTTTTGATGATTTCAATTGGTAATGTACCTCTTAGTCATGCAGTTCGTGCTGGGAATGTAGATACCGTGAGGTATCTTCTTGGTCACGGTGCCGATCCAGATAAGCCTGTGGGTTTTGGGTGTACCTCGATCCATATTGCAGTTGCAGAAGGTTTGTCATGCATGCATCTCTTACTTTTTCGTTCCTCATTATTAGGAACTAGGAAGCTTCTAGGTTTCAAATTGGGGAAACACATTATATACATGAACAATGATTCTTTTCTACAAATCAAACTTAATTGTGTTCAAATTTGACTATCTAAATTCCAGATGAAAAGTATTGTGGCCAATACTGAAGCTTTTGTTTATTGCTTGCAAGCTAATACTGAAACTTTTTAGTGAGCAATAACAACATTGGCTTTACTGATGGAGTTTTAACTCTTATTTAAACCAAGAAATGATCTTACTGGATGCCAACTCAATAGATAAACCCTAATATTCTTCATCTTTAATACAGGAAAGTGTGAAATAGTAGAACTGTTACTCTCAAAAGGAGCTGATGTTAATTTCTTCTCTGAAATTGGAACCCCATTGCATGTTGCTGCAATGGAAAATCAGGATGCTGCTATGAAAATTTTACTGGACCATGGCACAGACGTAAGCCTCAAGACATGCAAATTGCTTCCTTTTTGTGTGCTGATAGATTAATAAGACCCATATTATTAGCTACTGAGTATATTAGTATCACGTAGGCAATTGTTACTATATGGTTTGATTATTAAATTGTTTATTTATCTTTATTTTTCCATAAAATGGCACCTCATTTTCTTCTATTTGACATTCTAAACTTTTCTATGGTTTCTAGACATAACTTTACCATGTCTTTTATGTCTATATCAATGGATATTACTAAATTATACTCTTAATTATGGGGGCATTTTTAGAAGACAAATCTATTAACCAGCATCACAATGTTTTTCTGGTCTCGAGTCCTAGGCGCCATTATATTTGAGCAAACTTTGATGGAATTGCATCAAACTTGTACTCGATGGATAACTCTATAGCACATCTATATAATAAGAATAGAAATGAGCCAGTTAGGTAAAAATTTGCCAATTTTTATCCCACATACCTAAGCTAGACAGACATTATGAAACGAAGGCAGTAATACATTCTGATGCAGGTAATATTGACACTCTTAAACCATACTATGGGTCAAACTTTAGAATGGGAGTATAGGTACTTCATTTATATTTTGTTGGGTTCAGAAACTTCTTTATAACCTAAATGAAAGATGACTATACTGCTATGAAAACGGTAAAAGGAGACGAGTTATTACCAACTGTTTTTGCTACTAATCATGTGTCTTGATCAAAATAAAAATATATTGATCATGTGATTTGCAAATTTTCTGTCATTGTCATGCCTTTTTGGTTTGAGGGATGTGCTTGAACTTGATTAGTTGCATTTTTTGTGGTATTCCTTCCACAGCATAGCATAGATGTTTCTTTGATTATTTATATCTGTGATATTGTCTAGTTTCATATGGTTATCTGTTTTCTATCTGGTACTACGGTTTTGATCCGTGATAAAGCATGACAGTAGTGCCACCTTTGCAAAGTACCACTGGAAGTTATTGGATCAGTTTCATGCCATACCACGGTTAACTTATTTTAGTGGTCGCAAACTAACCTACATTTTCCTCTCTTGGTTGCAAATTTATTGGCAGTGTAACAATGAATGTTTTGCCCTTTTGACACCTCTGTTAACTGCTCTCAAAGCTCGCTCACTGAACTGCGTCAAGTTTCTAATTAAGGTATTTGCCATTTTTCTTCCACCAAATCGAATTTCGTTTAGGGCCCGTTTGTTTGGTGGGAATTTGGAGGAATTGGAATCTAGTATGGCTTGGAATTTGACATTCCACAACTTTCCTAAGCTCACAAATAAACCTATCCTAAATTCATAGGGTGTGATGGAATTGAATTCCATAGGGTGGGAGATAAAAAGATAGGCTTATTCATCCGGTGGGAGATAAAAAGATAGGATCACTCTATTATATTCATAGGATGGGAGATAAAAAAGATAGACTTATTCATAGGGTGGGAGATATATAATCGTATGAATTCCAATTCCTCCGAATTCCCACCAAACAAACAGGCCCTTATTGATTTCCTATCGGGAAGCCAGCGCCAAGGTCCAGTTGTCTGCTAAGGTCACTGTGATTTTATAAATACACTCTTGCTTAGAGAAGGTATCAGTGACATTATCTGCTGTATTAGGCTAGTGCTGATGTGACGAAGGGTGTTGGTAAGGCAACCCCTTTAATATTCGCTGCAAGTGAGGGCTTAACAGATTTCTACGAGTATTTACTGGAGGCTGGTGCTGATCCTGATGCTACTAGTGATGTAAGTTTTTTTATTTGACATACTTACACAGATATGTGTACTGGCTTTGGGCATGTTCTAGATAGTAGGGAGTTGTTTCTAAGATCAAACATTTCGTTGTCTTTTCTGTTACCATCACTTTGAATTAGATGGCCAGGGAAATTGTGGAGCTGACACTGCAAATGTTTATTATCTGTTACTTTCTCTTTGACTTTAATTTACATGTAATTTGGCGGAAACAATTGTGAATTTGTGATTTCGTAATTTCAGTGGTGAAAATAGTGACATTTTTGTTCATTATAAATAGTGACATTTCAGTCAGATGTTTTGTGTACTAACTGTTGCACTTGTTAATAGTTTCATCTCAATTCTCAAGCCAACCCCAACTTGCTTTGGAGTACAAGACTCTGTTGTTGCTGTTATTGTAAACCTGTCATATTTAAGAGTGGTCCTCTCATGTGTTGATGTTGAGTCAAGCCAACCCCAACTTGCTTTGGAGTGCAAGGCTCTGTTGTTGCTGTTATTGTAAACCTGTCATATTTAAGGGTGGTCCTCTCATGTGTTGATGTTGAGCTGTATTTTTATACCTTAATTTATTAAAATGGCGTTTTCTAGATGTTCTTAATCATGCGTCATGCCTGTTTGCACATTATTAATTTGTCTTGCACCTCTGCAAGTAATATACCTATGTTTCATGTGTAACAGGATGGATTTCGGCCAATAGAGATTGCAGCATTGGAGAATAGGTGGAAAGATGTTGAGATCCTTTTGCCGGTAACATCTCGTATCCCATCTGTGCATGACCGGAGCGTTGACGGGATACTTAATTATGTCAAATCCATACCAACAGATAAGGTACTTGCTAAAGCTTTGGTTCCATAGTAAAGATTACACATCACGACTAAACTTGTACAAGAGTATTTTCTATTCTACAAATTCTTTGATAAATGCCTCTGACTTGAAAGGAAGTACTCAGAAGTTATTGTGAACATATATTGAGGGATAAAGCAGACATTAAACGATGTTGATCAGGGATGTATGCTTTGTCCCTCAATATGTTGCATCTGTTTATGTTTATTCAGTAATAATTCTAGTCCTTAGCTATTGGAAATGTTTCCTAACTGTCTCTTTGTTTTTCTTAAAATATTATATTGTTCATCATAAAAAGTATCGTTTCCATCTTTTAGGTAATAAAATCATGTAGTGATGCGGATATCAATTCTTGAACCGAAATGGGTAGGGATACAGTTACCTGTTCAACATCTAGGATGCCTACTTTGCTTGTTCATTTCCCCCTTTAGTATCTGGGAATTATGAGTTGGCATCTGTAGTACTAGGAAATAATTTAATTGGGGCATTCCGTTTAATAGTAACAGATATACTTCTATCTTGCATGACATGAGACCGTAGCTTTGCTGCCGCCACATTTTATGAATTACTGGTATTGTCTCTTTTTGTGCACTTTTTACAAAATAGTTTCCGTTATAATTGTTAGTGCCTTTTTTATGTGCACTTGACTCTTTGGACAAATAAATTGATAAAAGGTTCTGGCCGCAAATACCTCCATTTTGTAAAACGTTTCGCAGAAACAAATCAACAGGCTTCTTTCAATTACTATTTCCCTTAAAACATGTCCTCAGTTTTTTTTCTCGAACACACAGGAGAGCTGCGCATCTATATATTAAGAAGAAACAGGGGTGTGTAAGAACCCCAGGAACCAATACTCAGGTTATTTTTGAAGGGGAAAAAACCCTGGAAACACCCCAACTCACACACTGTATTACAGAGTAACACAAACACCGACTACTTGACCTCAGGAAACCATTTAACCTGCTGGCAGCTGGGCAAGGAGGTGAACCACTCCTCGAGCCCCGGCCAATTCCCACAGGTGAAGTTCATCTTTGAACAGAGACAGAAAGCCATTCAGATTAGGCTGCCGGCCGTCGAAGACACACCCATTGCGATGATTCCACAGCGACCATGCCACCAAGATGATAATAGAGTTAATTCCCTGCCGGTCCTGCCCCTCCAATCTGCTACTTGTCTGTTCCCACCACTCCACCAGTCATCAAAGGAGAACTCACCAATTTGTGGCGCTAGTGCTTGCAGCCCCAGTTTTTGCAGGATAATGAACCAAGCTTGGCGTGAAAATACACATGACAGCAATAGGTGATTTATCGTTTCCTCCTCCTGGTCGCAAAGAGGGCATCTATCAGGGTGAGGCAGACCTTTTCTGGCCAGTCTATCTGCGGTCCAGCACCTGTCATGTGCCACCAACCACATGAAGAATTTACACTTGCCTGGAGCCCAAGTCTTCCAAATCCTTTCGCAAGGTCTGAATTGTGTGGATCCAATGAACATGGCTTCATATGCTGATTTTGCTGAGTATTTTCCTGAAGTTGAGAAACGCCAAAGATGCTTATCCTCTTCATCAGGATGTAACTCCATGTGAGAAGTCAGGTTCCACACTCCCATGTATTCAGCAAGGACTTCAACTGTGAGAGCACCCCTTACATCAGCAACCCAACGCATATCAGTTAAAGCTTCCCAAACAGTCATTTTCTTTGCTTGTCTTGAAAGTGCCCCATACAAGTGAGGTACCAGCTTCTCTAGGCTTCGCCCATGAACCCAATTATCGGTCCAGAACATAGTATTCCGACCATTGCCTACTTCTGAAATGATTGCCACCGAGAAAATGGCCTGGACCGAATGATGCACCTTGATGGGAAAAAATGCCCACGGCTTGTGAGGTTCTGTCTTCTGCAACCAAGGCCACCTTAGTCTCAATGCCCAACCAAGCTGCTGCAAGTGAGAAATCCCTAATCCTCCGAGTTCAAATGGTCAGGTTACTTTGGGCCAAGCTAGCAGACAGTGCCCACCTTTTACATCTTTTCTTCCTTTCCACAGGAAGCCTCTCCTTAACTTGTCTATGGCTTTGAGGGCCCAAGGTGGAAGATCTACAGCCATTGCCAAATAAATTACCATGGAAGTGAGCACAAATTGCACTAGTACCTTTCTCCCTGCTTTTGTAAGCAAATCAGCCTTCCAGCTAGGGAGCTGATCCGCTATTTTGTCAATGAAAGGCTGGATCTGGGCCTTGGTGAGTGTTAGAAACTCAACTCACAAGACAAAGAACACGAGTAGGTTTTGGTGCTGCAATGGCAGCTTTTCCTGGTTTATGTTGCTCTTATTTATAGAAGTAAACCGAATACAAAGAGTGGTCGTGAAGGCCCTACAAACTAGGATCAGAGCAACTGACTCCACTACTCCCTCAACAGACTCCACTACTCCTAACTTTCAGCACACGACTAGGACTCTGACCACTAACAACACTAACAGACTCTGACCAAGCAAAGACTCTAACATACTGACTCCCTAACATACTGAACACACGAATAGGGATTAACTCCATCAATCTCCCCCTAATCCATGTGTCCTGGTGAAGTGATCTGGACCATCCCAATCCTAGCACGTAGCTCATGGAACTTGACCCGCCCTAATGCCTTCGTAAGAATGTCTGCGAGCTGGTCCGTCGTGGAGATGTAGGTGGCGCTGACACTCCCTTCAGTCAAGCAGTCCCTGATGAAGTGATACCTCACGTCGATGGGCTTGCTGCGTTCATGGAACACAGGGTTCTTTGCCAACGCCAAGGCAGACTTGCTGTCCACCTTCAGCTCGACCACTGCTGGTTCCCTCCCAAAGAGCTCACCAAGTAGCCGAGCCATCCAAAGAGCTTGTGTTGCGGCAGTTGTGGCAGCAACATACTCAGCCTCGCAAGACGAGAGAGCCACCACCCGCTGCTTGAGAGACTGCCACTCACCAAGCAGTTGCCGAGGAAGAACATCGCGCCTGTGGTGCTCTTCCTGGTGTCAATGTCCCCGGCAAGATCGCTGTCACAGTAGCCCAGCAACCTTGCCTCACTGTGTGCCGCCCATAGCGCAAGCCATACTCCAGTGTCCCGGCGATGTACCGGAGGATCCTTTCACAGCTAGAGGTGTTCCTCTGTTGGCCTCTCCAAGGAACCGCTCACATACCCAACAGCAAAGGATAAGTCAGGTCGAGTGTGTACCAAGTAGCGCAGGACTGCCGACGATGCGCCGGTAGTGTGTCGCATCCACCTCCGGGGCCTTGCTGTCCGACTCAGCCTGAGCCTCTCCTCCATTGGCGTGACTGCACATTTGCAATTTCCATGCCAGCCACCTCCAGGATCTTCTTGGCAGTAGTGCTCTTGGCGAAGAGAGATGCCGCCTTCGTCCTGGCGCACCTCAATTCCTAGATAGAACGACTAGCAGCAACCGAGGTCGCTCATTAGGAATGCAGACTTCATCTCCTCCTTGAACTGCTGCACAAGCTTCAAGTTGACGACCCTGTGATCACAAGGTCATCAACATACACTCCCACAAGAAGCACTGACTTGTCCTTCCCTCCTTCACGCCTGTACATGGCGTGCTCATGTGACTCTGGATGAAGCCCATCTCCCTCAGCGTGGTGTCCAGCTTGGAGTTCCAGGCCCGCGGCGCCTGCCGCAGACCGTACAGCGCCTTCCTCAGCCGCAGAACCTTTCCTTCTTGTCCAGCGACGGTGAACCCAGCAGGCTGGCGCACGTACACCTCCTCCCTGCAGGTCCCCGTTCAAGAACGCGGACTTCACGTCCATGTGATGAACTTGCCACCCCTCCTGGGCAGCCAGAGCAATGAGGAGGCGCACCGATTCCATGCGCGCGACCGGAGCAAAGACCTCATCAAAGTCAATGCCCGGCTGCTGCACGAACCCGCGCGCGACAAGACGAGCCTTGTGCTTCACCACCCTCAGTCTCGTTCCGCTTGAGCTTGTACACCTACTTCAGGGAGATGGCACGATGCCCCCGTGGGAGGTCCGCGAGCTCCCATGTTCGGTTCCGCTCGACGGAGTCGATCTCCTCTTGCATCGCCGCGCGCCACGCGGCGTCCTGCTCAGCCTCGGCGAAGGAGGAAGGCTCCCCCGTGCTCGCCAAGTGCAGCTCGCCGTCGAGGTTCCGCGCCGCCAATCCGGGCACCGGCTCATCCTCCCAGAGGAGATTGTCGTAGGTGCGGTACCGGACCGGCGTGTCCCCGTGCGCCGCGTCCAAACGGTCGTCGTCGTCCACGAGCGGGGTCACGAACTCGGGTGCTGGTGTAGTAGGCGCCGCTGTCGGTGTCGAGGGCGCCGTTGCCGCAGCCGGTGGTGATGCAGGGGCTGCAGCAGCAGGGACAGAGGAGGGCGACGGAGGCACAGATGAAACAGGGGAATTGGGGATTACTGGCGTCGTCGACCCTGCTCCTCTTGCGATTGGCACCTCCAGGTTCACGTACTCGATGGTGAGCTCTCCCGACGGCCGCGCACCATCAGCTCCAGTCCAAACCCAGCCAGCGGCTTCGTCGAACACGACGTCGCGCGCTGTGCAGACCCGCCGCGTCACCGGATCGAGGATGCAATACGCCTTCGCACCCTGCGCGTAGCCGATGAAGAATCCGGCGCGGCTCCGATCCGTGGGCTTGTCGACGTACCCCAGCTCCTTCGCGTACGCACGGCAGCCGAACACCTGCAGGTAGTTCACGGCCGGCTTCTCCCGTGCCAGGCCTCGAACGGCGTGACGCTGTCAAGGCTCTTCGTGGGAAGCCGGTTCAGGAGGTAGACCGCGGTGACCACGGCCTCCCCCCAAAACTCCGCCGGTACTCCTCGCTGCTTCAGAAGCGCCTGCGCCATGGCCACGACGGTCTGATTTCGTCGTTCCACAACCCCATTCTGCTGAGGGCTGTAGGGAGCAGAGAAGTGGCGCTCAACTCCTTCGTCGGCGCAGTGGGCGGCGAACTCAGCGGCGGTGAACTCTCCGCCATTGTCCGTGCAAAGCACACGGAGCTTCCGCCCGCACTGGTTCTCTGCTTCAGCTTGGACCCGCTTGATGGCATCGCCGACGTCAGACTTGGCCGCCAGGAGCACCACCCACATGTAGCGGGTGGCATCGTCGACCAGAAGGAGGAAGTAGCGCCTGCCGCCTGGCGTCGTGGGCGTGACGGGGCCGCCGAGGTCGCCATGTACCAGCTCCAGAGCGTCTCCGCGCGGTACTTGCTCTGCTTCGGGAACGCGCCACGGCGGTGCTTGGCGAGGACCCAGGTGTCGCAGAACTGGTCGACGTGGTCGATCCGCGGCAGCCTGCGTGCCATCTCCAGCCGTCCCATTTTCTTGAGCGCGCCGAAGTTCACGTGGCCCAGCCGCTCATGCCAGCGCCAGGCGTCGTCCTCACAGTGGGCGGCGAGGCAGAGCGGCCGCGCCACTTGAAGCTGCAGAATGTACAGCCGGTTCTGGCTCCTCTCGACCCGGCACAGCAGTCGGCTATCGCGATCCCACACGCGCAGCACACCGTCTTCAATCAGCACGCGCGAGCCTCCCTCGTCCAGCTGCCCCACGCTGAGGATTGAGTTCCTCAAGCGTGGGATGTAGTACACGCCGGTCAGGGCCTTGTGCTCGCCGTGGCGCCCGGAGAAGACGACAGATCCCCTGCCGCAGATGTCGACGAGGGAGCCATCTCCAAACTTCACAGTGCCCTGGACCGCGCGGTCGAGCTCGGAGAAGACGTCGCCGCGGCCGGTCATGTGGTTCGTCGCGCCGGTGTCGAGGTACCATCCCTCCAGGCGGTCGTCGTCGACGCCGCTCGCGCCGAGGAAGGCCTGCGCCTTGGGCTCTTCGAGGTGGATCGACGGGGGCGGAGCGGATCGGGACGGAGGCGGAGCCGGAGCGGATCGGGACGGAGGCGGAGGAGTCGGCTCGATGGCGTTGACTTCCGCCACAGCCATCAGGAGGGCGCATCTTCATCTCCATCTGCCTGGGCCATGTAGGCACGTTCCTTCTTGGGCTGGCGACACTCCTTGGCCCAATGGCCCGTCCGGCCGCAATTGTGACACGGCTCGTCCTTGGGCGGCCAGGACTTCTCCTCCTTCTTCTTTCCGCCGCCGCCGCCAGTGCCGCGCTTGCGCGGGCGCCGGCGCTGCTCGCCGCCGCGGCTTCCCTTGGACGAGCCTTGCCCAGCGTCGCCGCGCTGGCGCATCCTCTCCATCCACTGCTCCTCCGTGAAGTACAGCTTGCCGTCGACGCGAGTGGGTGGCGGCGCATCATCCTCTGCATGCACGGTCCTTCCGCCGCGCGCAGCCTGCCACTAACATCTTCCAGCGTCAACGTGGACAGATCGGCCGTTACCTCAATGGCGACAGCCACTTGGGAGAGCCGCTTGGGGACGACGCGCAGCAGCTTCTCCACCACCTTGGCCTCCGGGACGTTTCGCCGACGGTGCTCAGGGCGGCGACGAGGTTGGAGAGGCGGATGACGAAGTCGTCGACGGCCTCGCCGTCGTTGAAGTGGATCGACTCGAACTCCCGTCGAAGTCGCTGCGCCTTCGACTTCCGCACTGCATTGCTGCCGACGCGCATCGACTTGACCGCCGCCCAGGCGGCGTAAGCGTCCGCCTTCACCGCCAAGGTCGCCACCATGTCCTGCGGCACGGTGCTGGTGATTGCATCCAGCGCCATGCGGTCCTCCTGCAGCGAGACACCTCCGGGCTCGATGGCTTCCCAGAGATTCCTTGCCTGCATCTTGATCTTCATGATCAACGCCCACTCGGTGTAGTTGTCCTTGGTGAGGAGCGGCCAGTTCGTCGGCCCGACGCCGACCTCCCGACACCTCCGGGCTCGATGGCTTCCCAGAGATTCCTTGCCTGCATCTTGATCTTCATGATCAACGCCCACTCGGTGTAGTTGTCCTTGGTGAGGAGCGGCCAGTTCGTCGGCCCGACGCCGACCTCCCGGACGACGTGCTGGACGATGACGTTCTTGCCACCGCTACCACCGGCTTCTTCCTGCTTGCCCTTCAGCGACTCCTGCTCGTCCTTCGGGGACTGGCTGCCGGGAGGGGTGCTTTCGTCTTCGCCCGCCATGAGCGCGAACTTGATGGCCGGATCACGATGCCAGCGGCGATACCGCGCCGCGATCGATTCCAGGCCCTCTCTACCTCGCTCTGACTACCAACTGTTAGAAACTCAACTCACAAGACAAAGAACACGAGTAGGTTTTGGTGCTGCAATGGCAGCTTTTCCTGGTTTATGTTGCTCTTATTTATAGAAGTAAACCGAATACAAAGAGTGGCCGTGATGGCCCTACAAACTAGGATCAGAGCAACTGACTCCACTACTCCCTCAACAGACTCCACTACTCCTAAATTTCAGCACACGACTAGGACTCTGACCACTAACAACACTAACAGACTCTGACCAAGCAAAGACTCTAACATACTGACTCCCTAACATACTGAACACACGAACAGGGATTAACTCCATCAGTGAGTTTGTGCAATGAGAGAGATACTCCCAAATACTTGCAAGGAAATTCAACCAGCTGACAGGCGAGATGTGATTGTATTACTTCTCTGTCTGCATCTATGCACTGAATAGGCACCACACTACTTTTTTGAATGTTAGTTTGAAGCCCGGATGCCTTTCCAAATAATTGCAAAATGTCCAAGGTGACATCAATATCGGCAGCACATGGTTTCAAGAAGATTACCACATCGTCTGCATAAATAGATACTCGATGTTGCAGAGCCCTCCTAGCCAAAGGTTGTAGAATGTCCTCATCTGCAGCCTTTTTGATCATATAACCACGCACATCCATGACCAGTATAAAAAGCATTGGGGACAGGGGGTCCCCTTGCCTCAACCCTCGCTGATAGGTGATCTTTTCCCCAGGTGAACCATTGAGCAGCACCTGAGTAGAGGAAGAGTTCAGCAGCCCACTGATAATGTCACACAAAATTTGGCCAAATCCCAGGTTTTGCATGACCTCCAGCAAGAAAGGCCAAGAAACGGAGTCGAAAGCCTTTGTAATATCCAATTTCAAGAGGAGCCTAGCCTTCTTTTGCTGGTGCAAGTATCTAGCGGTCTGCTGTACAAGCATGAAGTTGTCTTGAATAAATCGACCCTTAATAAAGGCACTTTGGCAAGGGGAGACTAGCTGGTCAAGTCTCATTGCCAATCTGTTAGAAAGAAGTTTGGTGACTAGCTTAGCAAAGGAATGTACCAAACTAATTGGTCTGTAGTCCCTGATGTTCTCAGCATTATCTTTTTTGGCTAAGAGGGTGATGTAGGCAGAATTCAGCAAAAAGAAATTTCCAAATTTTCTACTCCAAACGACTGATAATGCTGTCATGACATCAGTCTTTATGATAGGCCAACAAGTTTTATAAAACTTCCAAGTGAAACCATCAGGGCCTGGTGCTTTATCCGAAGGCAGTGAGCAAATAGTTTTCCAGACCTCCTCTTTGGCAAAAGGAGCCTCTAAATCAGCCAAATCCAACCTTGGAATGTTCAATTCCGCAAATGTTAGAACTTGCCCTCCGTCATTTACGAGTTAACCGTGATATCTCGTTCAGGAGCCTCTCCTAGAAGATTTAAGTAGAATTCCAAAATGTTAGAACTTGCCCTCCGTCATTTACGAGTTTGGAAATGAAATTCTTCCTTTTCGATGCCTAGCATGCTGATGAAATAGAGCAGTATTACCATCCCCTTTAGACTGGTTAGAACTTGCCCTCCGTCATTTACTAGTTATGCGTGAGCGACTTCTTGCAATTGTTCGCTGTAGGGATGAGAGGGCCAAGGAATGCCTTTTGAGCTGGTTGAGCAGCCACTTCTCTTGATTGGACAGTGAACGTGCATCCTGCGCAATTTCTAGTTGGTGGAGAACTTCTCTTGCTAGGCTAAGTTGGGAGTTTATAAGTCCCACTTTCTTTTGACTTCAGCTCTGAAGACCTTTAACTGTCAAAGTGTCAAAGGGGCACACAGAAACGGGTACAGAAGCCCAAGCTTCCTCCACAGTCTCCTTAAACCCCTCAAGTTTGGTCCAAAATGCTTCAAAGTGAAACCTGGCCTTTCCTGGTTTGAGTGCATTGAGACTGAGCAACAACAGGCAGTGATCAGATCCATCGGTGGCGGTGCTTTGCAGCAGATGATTTGGGAAAGAGAGATCCCATTCCTTAGAACACAGGGCTCTGTCCAATCTTACTTAAGTGGGTGCCTCCTGTTGGTTAGACCAGGTGAAATTGCGACCATGCATATGTATGTCCATTAGTTCTAGATCACTGATGGGGCGACGAAATCTGTCCATCATTGCTCTGTTGAGATTACCATTATTCTTATCCTCATCCCTAATGATGAGATTGAAATCCCCCATGATAAGCCAAGGCCCTTGGCAACTAGTGCGCACACTTCTCAATTCTTGCAGGAATAACAACTTGTTGTCGTCTCCTTGCGGTCCATATACACAAGTCAGCCACCATGCTAAGTCATTTGCAGGATTTAATTTGACCGAGACAGAAAAATTGTCCACTCTAACATCAATTGCAGCACCCAGGCTATGCCTCCAAGCAACTAGAATGCCGCCGCTGGCTTCGATTGAAGGCAATTCAACAAAATTACAGAAGTCTGCACCCAGGAAGGATAATATTGTTCCTCTGGAAATACCAGACATCTTTGTTTCTTGAAGGCAGACTATATCCGTCCTTGAGGAGTTGACAAGGGTGCGCACAGAATCCTGTCGTGCTCTCGAATTAAGGCCCCGCACATTCCAACACAGGATATTTGAAGGATTCATGATTAAACCATTTCTAAGAAAAACGACCAACATTGTCTGCAGAACTCAGCAGCCTTCCTGCTCCAACTCGTCCTCATCTGGCACAGACCAACCGAACAGAGCTGCAAGAGCTTGGGCATGGGAACTCACCAACGAACACGATTGCGTGAACAGCTTGCCATATTCTTCGATTGGTTCCGGAGTGAGTCCTTCATTCTCCCCAATCAGGTCAAGTGCTCTCATGACCTTCTTCTTGCTTCTTGTAGACGATGCGGTGCCAGCCGTCTCCAGCTCGACTCCGGCCAGCTGTCGACTGCGACGTGGAGGAGCCCCTGGAATACGGCTCCGCTGACGGATCCTGTTTGCGCGCGGGGTCGGAAGTATCCTGGACGTCTTCTTGGAGAGCTTGGCGATGAAACTGGAGCGCCTGCTTGGTGGTGTCAGGGGCACATCAGAATTCCCATCCCTCTCCTGCAGTGAGGCAAGAGTTGGTTCAGGTGGATTTTTTTTTGCCGCCGGGAGTAGAAGAGTGGGAAACTGGGGACCATGGGCGTCGGGGCGGCGGGGCGTCGTTGACTTGGGTCGGCGGGCGGCGGTGGTGTGCCTGCGGGTGGTGGAGATGTCGGAGGGGCTGCAGGTAGGTTGGAGATGGGCCAAACAGCCTCCAACGTGGGGGCCACCAAGCTGAGGCCAACATCATCCCCGGTTGGGCCTGTTTCCTTCATCGAATCTGCACAGGTTGCCTTGCCGGATGGCCCACCCTCTCCAACAGACTCACAAATTGGCCCATTGGCGTCAGCATCCGGCCCACCAAGAGCCTTGATAACACCAGACAGTCCCTCCATATTCATGTCGTGCCCTGAATGGACACGGCCGCCGGGAGGGGCACGCTCGCCTCGACTCCCGCAGCCATCGCATCGGTTCCCGCAGCGCCCACCATGTCTTGAATGCCGCCCGGAGGAGGCGATCCATCCGTCGAAGGCCGCTGCACCACGTGTCCCGCCGCCCCTGGACGTGGCCCCAACCGCTCCCGAACCGAGGGTCGACGACCACCGAGCCTCGCCGGAGCACTCGAGGGCGAGTCTGGGCGCCGCCGGTCATGGCGCCGCCGTCCATCATCGAAAGGACGCGGGGCTGGAGGATCAGCAGGCGCCGCCGGCAGCCCCACCGGAGTGAACGACATCGTAACAGGATAAACCGGCGTACGCTTTGCCGGTCGCCGATCCTCGACCTCCGATGGCGGCTCCACAATCTCAAGGTCCATCTCCGACGGGATTTTTGAAGGGCATGAACTCCAAGCGATCACTTTGAACACATCTCTTTGGTCCGCCGTGTCAGGATGAACTCCCCCAATCCAGCAATGATCGCTAAGAATCAACTCCGCCGTAGCTAATTCCCAAGCATGGGCAGGGATGCCACGGATGTCCACCTCGACTGGCTCCGGCAAGGACGCCCCCCTGGAATTGACCAGACGAGTCCATCTCATGAAATTGAGTCGCAGCGTCGTCGTCGTGAAGGGCAGACCATCATCGAACACCCTTTCCGCCATCGCCAGGCTTGGCAAGATCAAGAGGAACCTCGCGTCCCCAAAGCGTTGCAAGGACAGCGAAGAAACCTCGATCTCGAACCGGCTAGCAATGGCGGGCAGGATAGACTCAGGACTACCGGATATCACAGTGATGACTAGAGCACGAGCCAAGCCATCTTCTTCTGAGCAATAGAGGCCGAGCGATCCAGTATTTTTCGAGGCCGCAGAGCGGCAGCCTCGATCACCGGACGTTCGTCCTCACCCGACACCGCCAAAGACGTGCGATCATCCTCACCTGCAGGGGAATCCTGGCGGCCGGACTTGCTCCTCCTTCTATTCTTGCGCCGCTGCTTCCTTCCTTGCGGGCACCCTTGCTCGTCGCCGTGAAAGGTGGGCGCCGGCGCCGTACGTGTCCCAGCCGCCGTCAGCGCCGCCTTAGCCGCCGGGGTCGACCTCGCTCCACCCGGCGCAAACTTTGGCCGCCACACCAAGCGCCCTGGGCGGGGCACCTCAGGGTGAGACCTGCCGGCCAGTCGCTGGCAGCCGGATGCGCGATGCCCCAAGGCCCGGCAACGAAAGCATCGTGGCTTCGAACGGCAGCTCGCCGCGTGGTGGTCATCCGCGAAACAGTTGAAGCATCTTCCGCGGAGATCAACCGGCACCGGATGTCGGGGACGAAACCCATGGTGCCTGCGTTCCTGGCACGCTCGACGAGCCTTCACTTTTATCCAACCATCGGCATCAGGAACGTGAGTCACAGACTTGCGGCCACGCCCATCCTCCATGAGGACGATGCGGGGAGCCGCCGGAGGAGGAGAGCCCCCAGCAGCAGCCGAGGTCATCTGGTTTGGCAATCCAGACTCCTGCGAGGCTGCTGCAGGAGCACCAGAAAGGAGCACGTCCAAGAAGGACGGAGCAGAGCCGCCGCCGCCCGTCTTACCAGAGGGAGGCGAGTCGTTGCTCCATCGCAATGCCTTGGAGCGCCCCCCGGTAGCCTGGGTAGGGGAGAAGGAAAGAGATCCCGGCGCAGGGGAGATAGCCGCCGACCGGAGGTGGGTCGCGACCGTGGGGGTCGGCACCAGGCCCGGAGTGGACGCCGGCGTGGGGCTGGTGGGGGGGAGGTCGCCGGGAAGGGGGAGGGGAGGGGCAGCTGATTTGAAGTTAGAAGGAAGCAAGGCATATAAGAGAGAAGATTATTTTAATGCAGCAAAACTCTACTCTGTGGTATATGTTGCTGCTCTTTTATCACCGGTTCTTTTCAACATTCCATGGACACTCAGTCACTCACTATTTGTTTGATTGGATCATATCGAATTTCTAGTAAGAATTCAGATGCTTTGCAACCTAGCCTAAATATGCTGGTGTCAGATATAAGACAGGAACTCATAACTTGGGATATGGCTGGGGCTCGAGGAGTACCTCCTTGCCCTGCTGCCCAATGCTTAGGTGTTTTGGGTTTCTACTGGTCTGGTCTCTTGCTTTGTAACAACAGGTTTATTTTTCCTTTTTCTGTAGAGGGTGGTAGGGGTTATTTTTCAGTTTTTCTCCCTAAAAGAAAAACTGTGTACCGGTGACTGGGGTCTTCTCCCCCTCTTTTCTTCTTAATATATTTTCTTCATAATATATTTGCACAGATCTCCTGTGTGTTCGAGAAAAAAAGTAAGAATTCATACGGGATGGATAAATATTGTTAAAGGGGTATATATATCAAGGTAGCAACTAAAAAACTGTTGAAATTGTTTCTTGGTGCACTACGTCAATTATCTTAAACCAATTTTTCAGGAACCAAGTTTTTTTTAAAAAGGCTAATCCTTTTTCTTAAAAAAGGCTATCATTCGGGAACAGCTGTTTGTGGGAATGAAATTATAAACCAAAATTGTACCTATGAAATTTCGTCATCGGTTTGATTTCTTAAAACAATTCACATCTTTTTTTAATAAACTAATTCTTCAGATACAATATTGTTATGCCAATAATTTCTTTTTACTGACCTGACGAAAAGTGCAGTGATGCATGTGCATACATGCTAATTGTTGGTTCGAAATGATGTAGGCGATAGCGAGCGATCCCCAGTCTTGTGATGCACCTTTGTTTTCAAATAGGAGCCTTTGCTATATTAAAATGGGGAAGGACACAAGGCTTTGATTGATGCTGAAGCTTGTAGGATAATTCTGCCTTATTGGCCAAAAGCCTGGTACAGGCAAGGGGCTGCTCATATGTTGCTGAAGGTGAGATAAGAGTTTGCAGCTTATGACTACTTATGTTGCTGTGGCGAATCTATTTCTCTGATGAAGAGAGACCAAATATTTGTGTTTAGGACTATGGAAAGGCATGCGATGCATTTCTTGATGGCCTCAAGTTGGACCCATCTAATGTTGAGATGGAGAACGCGCTCAGGTGCGCTACTTATCACATCTGTCATTTGTTGAAACTTGAAAGCGTAGACAAAACAAACCTCACTCTTGTTTTCATTACTCTATGCACTTCATAATAAGCCTCATTTGTAGATTTATACTGAAACATGCATATATGGTGTTACATCACGTCATTTTTTTTTTTTTTGCGAGGACGTCAATTAAATCCATGATGTAGCAACTCATAAGGTGGATTAAGATAATCAAAATTATTTTATATGGATTATATTAGGCAAGCATGTTAGATGATTATACCGTGATTGAATAACGCCCATGTGCATTGCTATCGAGCCACCTTGATATTGTCCTAATTTTATTAATTATGCAGAGAGGCATTGAACTCCTTGAAGATATCTCGTGCCGGCAACATGGCTCCCTGAATTATCTCTTTCCCCATAAGAATCTTATGCAAGGGCTTGCGCTGGTGCCTAAATCCCACTAATGCAATGTGCAATTAGTAGCTTTATTTTTTTCTTATATAAACCCCATCTGGTAGATGGAGGTTTATCAATACTCCAATATGCAGACGATACCATTATGCTAATGGAAGATGATCTAGAAGAAGCAAAAAATCTGAAACTGATGCTTGGTGTTTTTGAAAGTCTGTCGGGTTTGAAAATTAACTTTCATACAAGTGAATTGTTCTGTTTTGGGTTAGCTAAAGAGAAAACAAATGAATATGTACAGCTTTTCGGGTGTAAAGAAGGGGAGTGGCCTTTTAAATTTCTGGGAATTCCTATGAGCCCTAGTAAATTGAATAAAGCAGATTGGGGGGATTTGGAAACTAGATTTCAGAAGAAGCTTAGTAGCTGGAAAGGGAAGCTGCTGTCAGTAGGAGGTAGACTAGTTCTCATAAATTCGGTGATGACTAATTTACCTATGTACATGTTGTCTTTTTTCAAAATACCTAAAGGTATTTTAAAAAGAGTAGATTATTACAGATCGAGGTTTTTTTGGCAATGTGATGAACATAAAAAGAAATATCGTCTTGCAAAATGGAGTGTCCTCAGTAAACCAAAGTGCGTGGGAGGGATGGGGATCATCAACTTGGAGGTACAGAATAAATGCCTGTTAGGCAAATGGGTTTTTAAGCTGTTGAATGAGGAGGGTACATGGCAAAAGCTGATTAGAAGGAAATATCTCAGAGATAAATCTTTGGCACAAGTAAGCAAAAAACCTGGGGAGTCACAATTCTGGGCTGGGCTGCTGGGGATAAAAGACCAAGTTATCGAGAGGGGGAGGTTTAACTTACAAAATGGCCATCAAGCTAGATTCTGGGAAGATGTGTGGATTGGAGGTGAAACACTCATGTCAACCTTCCCTAGTCTATATCAGATTGTGAGGAGGAAGCATATGACGGTGGCAAGGGTGTTGGAGTCTTGTCCTTTGAATGTGTCCTTTCGTAGATCTTTAGTTGGGGAGAGGTTAGTTAAATGGAGGGAGTTAGTGAGAATGGTCTCTTCTGTAAGGTTATCTGAACAAGAGGATAAATTTGAGTGGAATTTGACAAAAAGTAGGTCCTTTACTGTTAAATCAATGTACAATGATGTCATTCTAAAGGATGCTGTCAAAGATAAATGGTTTATGTGGAGGCTTAGATTACCTCTGAAAATAAAAATCTTTCTGTGGTATCTTAAGACGGGTGTCATTTTGACCAAAGATAACCTGAGCAAAAGGAAGTGGAAAGGAAGCCTGATGTGTTGTTTTTGCGATTCTCTGGAATCAATTCAGCACTTGTTCTTTGAATGCTCGATAGCTAGGCTTTGCTGGAGAGTTTTTCAATCCTCTTTTAATTTAAAACCTCCTGGGAATTTTGCTGAACTGTTTGGTAACTGGTTTAAAAACTTGCATAGCAAACAGAAATATCAAATAATGGTCGGGGTGTCAGCATTGTTGTGGGCTTTGTGGCTCACAAGAAACGATGTGGTGTTCAAAAGAACCAATTCTAATTATCCTTTACAGGTGATCTTCAGGGCAACTTACTGGTGTAAATGGTGGGCGAAGCTGGCTAAAGAGGAAGAGGCGGTGATCCTGACGTGGGGTTGCAAAATTTTGGAAGAAGCAGCATTGGAAGTCTTTACCAAGTTCGGCTGGAGTATTCAGAGAAGGATTCAGGCTTAAGCTCTGCTTAGTTTCTCCTGTGTTAGTTTTTCAGAGTTTTTCAGAGTTGTAAGACGGTCTATCTGAATCTTTTGGCAGGCCAGGTGGCCGAGTCTGTAATCAGCCTCAAGGCTGTGGTCCATCAGTGTTGGCTGTAAGCATTCACATGTTGAATGTGAAGGCCGGAACCTTTTTCCTTAATCTAAAAAAAAAACTAACAGTTGGGTTCTGAGGAATTTACAAAGTCTAGCCTTTGTACGTAGTACTCCTGTATCGTATGCAATGCTGGCTGCCTAGGCATCATAACCGTTAAGTGCTATCGCTACTGATAGCTTGTAGTTGGACAGTTGTAGTTTGATATTGGACTACGATTAGCGCGTGCAATCGAAGACATGATGAATATGTTTTGAGCCGTAGAGCAACTCCAGCAAGGCCCCTACTCAATCCCTAACTCAAAAAGTAGGGGCTGAGAGGCAAAAAACTCAACTCCAGCAGGGCCCTTACTCGGGTCCCTACTCTAGGGAGGCACCCAAATCCCCTCCGAGAGCCCATTCTCCCAGGGTCTCTGGGGAGGCCCCTACTTTTCTGTTGGCCGGTTTTCTCTCCTGCGGCCTTCGCTTCCGGTTCTGCCGCCGGCTGCTCTCTGACCCGCGCCCGCTGGTGCCACCTCTTCCTGTCGATGACGATGCGCCGCCACCAGATCCGTCGCCTCAACCCGCCGCCGACGCTCGCAGCCTCCTGGTCCCCCATGGGGTCCAAGCTCCCCGCCACCCGAAGCTCGAGAGAGGCAGCGTGCCTGGATCCACCCGAGCTTGCTCGCCGCCGCGTCGACCTCGAGGTCCTCCGCCAGCGCGGGCTCTAGCTGTTCTCGTGCTGGAGTCCGGACACCCGGAGGTCCGCAGTGCTGCCCCGCTCGGAGGTCCACCCCGCCGCTCGGGCTCATTCGCCCTCGCCTGAAGCTCCGCCCTGGGCCTAGATCTCCGCCGTCCTTGCTTGGACCTCCGCTGCCCCAGCCACAGATCCGCATGCCTCGCCCGGATCTCCGCCGGCGCTGCTCGGGCTCCGGCTCGGGCTCGCTGTTCTTGATTCCACCGACGGGGGAGGGGAGTGCGGGTTGGAAACAAGAACGAGAGGGGGAGAGAGAGGTAAAGAAGAACCTGACAAGCGGGGTCTGCCCGTCATAAAAGGGATTGTGCTACTGACAATAGGGCCCCACCAGTCATAAAGAAAGTCGGGGCTCACGAGTTGGGGCTATTGCTGGAGTTGTAGGTTAAATTTAAGCCCCATAAAGTTAAGGCCGGCCCCTACTCGATAAAGTAGGGGCTATTGCTGGAGATGCTCTTATCCAGTTTGTTTGTGCATGTGTTTGGATGGATATTAGTATGTGGCATACGGAGTAAGGTTTTCTTGGGGGTACTATACTGTCTGATGATAGCTGCTACCATAGTTCTGCAGCTGCCAAATCACCAAATGATGTGGTATAGAAGTACGTTTTCTACCATGATGGCAGATGCGGTGGGGCTAGATATTGTTGGATCAATTTGATAGAAAAGTTGATACCGAAATCCTGACACAGTGGGCCACGTTGGTGTGGACAGGGTTTATCTTGCATCAGCCATTGTCTGGTTCTGCACATGGTGATCATGGTCATCATCGCGTTCTCTAGATTATGTAGAGATGGAAATAGATACTGCTTCCATCCAATGAATGCTTCAATTTTATTTTATTTTTCTCAAAAAAAGTTCAGATTACTCTCATCTCTTGCAGTGATCTAAGATCAATTCAACCTCCAACTACAAACCCGTCGAGATGACCCCTTCAATTTGTGCAACCACGTGCGGCACCCTCCGCTAGTCCACCCCGGTGCCGCGCTGGCAGCCACGTCGACCCATCGCCGCACTCCTCTCTCTCTGTCGGCCTTTCTCAGTTTCTCCAGGCCCACGCTTGGAATGGTGGCCGCGTGCTGCCCGCACCAGAGAGATCGGCTTCACACACGTCGCTGGCCTGCTCCACGCCGTCGGAATGGAGCCGCGGTCGCCGGAGCTGCGGCTGGCCTATGCATGGGCCATAGGAACGGTTCACTTCTTACCGAATACCATATCAGAACACGCCTTTGTATAAGGCTCAGTCATCTTCTAACATTTCCAGTGCTGCAATTGGCAAGCTTGTGGTAATTTAGGGTAACTGATCAGGGCATAGCAAAGGAAGCTAAACTCATCATGCTGAATTCAAAATGATCATAGCATGGGAATGGCATAGGTGATCTGTACATCGGTTTGTAGAGAACAGAGCAGGAGCTTATGAGGTAGTAATTCGTATAGATAGTCCTTAATACTAGGCTTGTTGGAACTACCGAATATAAACACATGATGATTTGGAGGAGATACAGTTTTATTTATGCAGAATAATAAGAATTTGAAAGTCGAAAAAAATTGTTCCCACACCCACAGAGCGCCCAGGTCACAAGCCCGAGTGGCCCAGCCCATCTCCAATGCGGCAACGCTGCCACCGCCTCCCAAACCGGCAAATTTATATAATTTTTAAAAGTTTTTTCTTTCACCACTTTCATTTTGAGATATGTGCAAAATATCCATCCAACTCGTCTAGGAAATAACTAGAAACTTGGCGCGGCCGTTGCCGCGCTTGACCAGAGTTGGCCAATGTATGTACGGAGTACATGGTTGGGCGGTTCACTAGAAGAGAATGAGGCATCCGCAGAGCACATAAACAGGGGCTATTTTTGGACCCGGTGTTAATGGAGTATTAGCACCGGGTCCAATGGCTAGCAGCCGCGCGCAGGCACGCTGCGCGTGTGAGGATGAGACGGAGAGGCTTTAGCACCGGTTGATGGCAACATCCAGTGCTAAAACGCACCCATGAGCACCGGGTGCAGCCACCAACCGATGCTAAATGTTTAGCACCGGTTGGTGGCTGCACCTGGTGCAAATGGATGGGCTTTTGCACCGGGTGCAGCCACCACCCGGTGCAAATGCTGGGAGCCTGGGCGTATTTCAAGGAGGCACACACGGCAGCTCCTTCTCTCTTCACTTTCTGACCCTCTTCAACCTTATCTTTTCTCCTCACACTTCTCTCTGTTCTCTCCTCTGTCTCTCGCAGGAAGGTGGAGCTTGGGCGCGGAGGGGGAGCTCCGGCGGCGCGTGGAGGGCGGCTCTGGCGGCCGGTGGGAGGTGGAGCTCCGGCGGGCGCGCGGGGGGCGGGTCCGGCGGCGCGTGGGGCCCGGGTCCGGCGGGCGCGCGGGGGAGGCTCCGGCGGGTGGTGGCTGGCAGCTCCAGCGGCGCCCGGGGGGCAGCTCCGGTGGCGCGCGGGGGGCAGCTCCGGCGGCGCCCGGGGGGCAGAGCACACCTGCACACTTCAATCTTCGCACACACCCCTGTAGCAGATGCAGATCACGGCTGTTTCGGGTAATTCTTTTCAAGATTTGGAAAGATTCGATGCCCTGTGCATGTCTCATGCCCGGCCATGGCTAAGAGAATCGCTCTCGTGGCGGCCGCAGCGAGGTTCCTCGCTAATCAATGTTATCTTCAGGTCTTGCAATTTGCTTATCTTTCTGCCTGCCTTTTGCTGCGTTCCTGCTCCTATTCGGTTTGAGATGGCCACAAGTTTTGCATGTTATTTGATCCGTCTGCTCTCGGTAGGTAGCTTGGTACGAATTAGCAACTTGATGTGGTGGTGGTCCTGCAGAATGGAGATGCCTTCGTCTAAGCTTTACTGTTGATCAGCGAGCTAGAATTCGTGATTGTCATGGTCGACACGACGCTCTTGGATGAAGGTTACGTTTTGGGGACAAAGTTTTAGGTAATGTCCAACGGAGGGACGAGATGTTTCTTCTTTGTTTTGTTCTTGAACAATGACAAGAATGAGAAAAGGAAACGATGCTAAGAAGGAGAGAGAGGAGAGAAAAGGATGAGTGAAGAGCAATTTATTTTTTTCGGTAAATATTCTTTGGCACCGGGCGTAACTCTAAACCGGTGCTAAAAGCGGGTATTTGACCCGGTGCTAAAGGGCCACCCCTTTAGCACCGGAAGATTAGCACCGGTTGAGAAACCGGTGCTGAAGGGGTTTCTCAACCGGTGCAGATGCCTCTTTCTCTTATAGTGGTTGGCCAATAATGTGTACTCCGTATCTATTGTTAATCATGTCCTGATGTACGGAGTATATCTCTCTTATTTTGGTTCATGGCCTACAATTTTCTTTTTGTTGGATGATGGGATGAAAACGATACAATATGAAAATGAGTAAAAACAAAAAGGTAACAAATGATAGTCCGGAGAGAGAAGGATCGCGAAGGCGCTAGGCCGCTAGCGGTAAGCGGTCAGGGACGGACGGCTGAGGAAAACGGTGTCTCATATCTGACGGTTGATATTTTCGACGAGCGGGAGTTCGCCGTCGCCCGCGGCCGCCGGACCCAGGAGGCCTGGCGCAGGTTCGAGAGCTTCGCCACCAATCTGCTCTCCTCCCGCTGCAGCTCCGCGCCCCTGGACACGTTCCGGTTGTACGCGAACGGGCGCATCGCGCCCGCGGACGAGTGGATCCCGCGCGTCGTCGAGTGCCGCCCTGCCGCGCGCTCGAGATCCAGACGCCCAACAACGTAGTCCTAGGCCATGAATACGACTATCCTCCTTGCCTCGCCTTCCCTCACCTGGGTTCGGGTTTCTGTGGCCGCCTCAAGACGATCAGGCTCGTCGATGTGGAACTGGATGCTAGTTTCAGTGAGCTGCTCTCCTCCGATTGCCCTGCCCTTGTGGATTTGGAGCTCGTTGGCTGCTCCAACCATTTTCGGCTCATTGCATCAGCCACGCTGGAGAAGCTGGTCATTGACTCCTGTTATGACTGCAATGATTCTGCAGAGCCAATGCTTGTCACGGCACCGAGTCTTACATTTTTCAAACTGCGAATTCATGAGGATTGTTCATACGATATTTCCGTGTGTGATGCGGCTTCGCTCGTCAATGGAGACGACACTGATAGTTCTTCATTCTAGATCCACCCTCGTCCGTGGAACGTGTTTCATTTGGGGTAATGTTACTTACCAATTAGCTAGAATCTTCTCTACTCTAGGAAGATATGCGCATGCTTTGCTGTGGCCCATGGGATGGATGGTTTGTTTGAATCTTCTGATATCTATTTGTTCAATCATTTAAGATGATGAAGCCGGACTCAGATAAATTCCCAGTGTTCTCTAACATGTGTGCCTTGTCACTTGAAAGATATGTTACATTGAAGATTATGATCCACATAGCATGTTAGATGATCTAGGGACATTTCTCAACAATGCTCCTGGTTTGGAGAAGCTTACGCTGCGTGATTGCGCGGTACATACTTCTCTTGCCTCACTTGCCATATTTTTCCATTCTTTGCATAGCTATCTTAATTACAGAATTTTTTTTGTTACTAACTAACCTTTTTGTGCATGTCCTGGGATGAAGTGGGAACCGTATTGGAACAGCATCAATCTACAACGTAAGGCTGGAAACCGTATATGTTGCCCAAAGCTGAAGCTGATAGAACTCTTCTACAAAAATCGTCGATGAACTGTCCGTGGGTAAATAGTTTAGACTAACATTCAGTCGGTAATTCAACCTTTATGGACTACCTATCCGTGGGTAAAAATAAATTCGTACACCTTTGGAGGATCAGTCGGTAAAGTTCCATACACGGTCGGAGGGTCAGTCGGCAAAGTAGGCCCAATATTCGGCCCATTTATGTGCGAAATTAGTCAAACCCCATTGCTATGAAACCCTAGTCTCCCCGAAGTGCCCCAGTCAGTGCTCGCACTCCCCACCCCTCCCCTCCCCTCCCAAATCAGCGCCGCCCCAAATCTTGCCCGTCATTCACTACGGGAAAACCTGTATTCGCCGAGTGTCAAAAATTTGCCGAGTGTATTTTTTCGGACACTCGGCAAAGAAGCTCTTTGCCGAGTGTAAAAAAAAAGCACTCGGCAAAATAAAAACACTCGGCAAAGATGCGCTTTGCCGAGTGTTAAAAAAAACACTCGGCAAAGAAGTGCTTTGCCGAGTGTCAAAAAATACACTCGGCAAACCACCCATCTTTGCCGAGTGTATTTTTTTGACACTCGGCAAAGCGCTTCTTTGCCGAGTGTTTTTTTAACACTCGGCAAAGATGAGAGGTTTTCAAATTCTAAAAATGCAAATGAAGTCTAAAAATCATGAAATTTGGCATGATATGATTGTATCACATGTGGATGCTATGATAAAATATTGAGAAGATTTTACTTATTTTTATACAATGATGTTTACAAAATTGAAACATCTCATAAGAAGTATATGTGTTATTCTATGCGAGAGAGTTAGTGAATGTATTTTTTGAATACAAACTTTTTTATATGATCTCATATGAAAAAACATTATACCAAAGTCGTACAACTCGATGAAATATAAAACTTTGTAGTTTACAACTTTTTTATTTGAAATTGTTTAATATTTTAAAATATCATTATAAACTATCTAATTTGAAATCGTAAATTTTAAAACTTTCAAATGACCTTGGATGTTAAAAACTTCTATACCAAACTTGTATATCTCAATGAAATATAAAACTTTGCAGTTGACATCTTTTTATTTGAGATTGTTTAGTGTTTCAAAAAAACATTATAATCTATCCAATTTTAAATTTTAAAATTTTAAAAAATTTAAATGACTTCGGATGAAAATAAGTTCTATATCAAAATTGTAGATCTCAAAAAGATATGAAAGTTTATAGTTTACAACGTTTTCATTTGAGCTCATTTGGCTATGTTAAACTGCATTAGAAGAGGGTTAAAGAAACACACTTGTCCACGTCAGCAATCCACGTCATTGAAATGGGGAGCTCTCATTGGTTGAAACACCGCCAGCCGGATCGCTCCCTTCCCTCTCCCTCCCTCACCTGATCCGCCCCCTCTGTCCCTCTCTCTCCCTCCCTCCCTCCCTCTCTCCTTCTGCTCAGCTCGGCGACGGGGGCGCGCGGCGGCCGGCCGGGCGGCGGCGGCGTGGCCCCTTCCCTCCCGGCGGCGGCGCGGCCCCCTCCCTCTCCTATCCGGGCGGCGGCGGCACGGTCCCCTCCCCTCCTCTCCGGGCGGCGGCGGCGCAGCGCGGCGTTGCGGCGGCGGCATGGCCCATCCCTCCCAGCGGCGGCGGGGTGCCGGCGCCCTCCCTCTCCTCTCCGGACGGCGGCGGCGCTCTCCCTCTCCTCTCCAGGCGGCGGCGGCGCCCTCCTCTCCTCTCCAGGCAGCGGCGGCGCGGCGCGGCGGCGGCGTGGCACCCTCCCTTTCCTCTCCCCGCGGCCTGGCGCAGACGGCCGCGGCCCCCTTCCATCCCGGCGGCCTGGCCCCGAGGCCAGCCGCGGCCATGGCAGCGCGGAGGTCTACGGTGGGCGCAGCGCCGGCGGAGGGCGCCAGCGGTGCCGGCGGCAGTGGGGCCACGGCGGGCAGAGGTGGCCGGCTGGCCACGCCGGCCGATGTTTTTTTTTTAATTTTTTCAGAAATGTTCGCCGAGTGTCTACTTTAACACACGGCAAACTATTCGCCGAGTGCCCGAAAAAGGACACTCGGCAATGAATTCCTTTACCGAGTCTCCCGTTGCCGAGTGCCCTTCGTTCGCCGAGTGTATTATGGTCTTTGCCGAGTGTCCCAGACACTCATCAAAGACCTGGCTTCCCGTAGGGGATTGCAGATGAGCCTGCTACTGCGCCAGCCCCCAAGGAGGCTCCGAGGAGCTGCTGTGCCAAGACGCCAACCCCGCCGATTCTGTCTGGTGAGTTGCGGCATGGGGCCCTGACGAGGCTGCGTGAGGATCTGTGGTACCGGCCTCCGACGAGGTTGCAACCTGCTTCACTAAACGCCCGACGAGGATTCAGAGCGGAAAGGCAAATATGGTGATGGCCGTCGAAGGTGGGTGCCTCTTCTCCTCTGCTAAATTTCAACCGGTTAGGGGAGATCCGCTTAGATTGGGATCTGATTGGAAACGGGAGATTAGGTTTCTAGGGTTCAATTCCATGGTGGGAGTTTTATGCAGATTGGGGCTTGGTAGGTCTCAATTAGATTGCCATGGTATGCTTTCAGAACACCAAGGCAATTTCTCGTGTTAGTGCAGGGTATCTGCTTGATGACAATGGGAGCGCTGTGGGAGTTGCTGCTTAATTAGAGAGTGAATGTGCTGCCACGACGTCTCTGAGGTAATTAGATGCAGATATCAGTGTTGAATGTTGATTACTCGGTCACACTTACCCACCTAGCATTTCTGGTACATTAGAATACTAGCACCTCAAATAGAATAATCAGCATTGAGTACACACAGGGTATTATCTGTCTGAGTTTTTACCAAAGTTTAGAGAATGTCCAGGCTAATTCAGACTATGTTTCTTTTCCAGGGGCTTTTGCATGTTATCCCTGCTAATGAATGGTCAGAGTCCAGTGAAATAAAACAGATGTAGAGGGATATCAACAAGTTTGCTGACTTTCTAATGAATGGTCAGTTATGCATTTCATAACTCTCTTCTTTTAATAATGTTTCTCAGCTACTTTGTTCATGGTTGTATCAAGGAAATGCGCGTTGCTGAAATGTATGCATCAGTACTGAATCTAACTACTCTTTATCTGGAGATAGACTTGTGTTTGCATCTTATTACAGCGATCTTAACATAGTAAAAAAAATACACATGGGTAGGGTAAAAGTAGCTGAAAAAATCTACCTCTTCTCTTGATCGGATTCGTATAAAATGTCACTATAATGTGGCTGCTATGTCTTGTTACTGACTACATGCAAATTAGTGTCTCTTCTATTTAATGATATCTTCATTTTTTTCAGGAGGAAAAATGTCAAGCGCAAGAGGAAACAGTGATGATGCTCCCATTAATAAGTATGAGCAGCAAAGGCTTGCAAACAATGCAAAAATCAAGAAAAAGGTTGGAAGCTCTTAAAGTGCCTAGTTTGAACTTGGCAAAGCAACCAAAAGAAAGGTCAGCCTATTCATCCTAATCTTTATCCTGTGAACACCATGATACAATAGTATTTGTAGATTTCTAAATAACTGATGTATAGCTCTCGTCTTACAATATCTATATAGTTCAGCAGCCCATATAAACAAATGTATAGCTCTCTTGTTTAACAGTATCCATGTAGTTGTATTAATCTGTACCCCGCATTTAAGTTTCACACATGCAACTGTAGGAAGTGAACATATATTGGAAATTTGACTTTGCTTGTCTAGCGTTTACTCATTACATGGTACTTCATTTTTCAGGAAGTGCTAGGCGCTGCTAGATACCTGCCGCTGGATTAATACCTTTTCTTGACTTGCTGGAAGAGCAAGATTGTGGACAGCAAGATACCCAAAGCGCATGGTGCCATTTGATCTCTTTTGACTCTAAAGATCAAGTCTTTTGTATAACAAACTAATGGTTACGCAACCAAACAATAGATCTAGCATATGTTGGCATTGTTAGCTTTTTCTAGACTTAGATGGATATGGTGAGCTATATGTTTGGATAGCTCATACATGGATGAAAATTGTTTGTACATGTATATATGGCTAGTCTGATGACTTGTATCCTTCATGAATGAATGGAGTTTCTCTACATGATAATGTCTGTTTAATTTGCTGCCAAATGAGTCTTTATTTTATTTTTTTACTCACATTAAATTCTCCATGGATGATCAGTCGGTAAAACAACCTATATCATCAGACGGTCAGTGGGTAAAAGCTAGTTACAGAGGGTCTGTCGGTATATATTGGTCCGTCGATATATCTTCGCGCGGCGTCGGATTGTCCGTCGGTATAAGTGGAGTCCGTCGGTGTATGTTTATACCGACTGGTCTTATACCGACTACAACTGTTCGTCGGTATAATTTATACCGACGGACCCCAAGTTGCTACTTTGGCTTATACCAACTGGTAGGCTGTCGCTATTATTGGGCTGTGGTGTAGTGATACCGACCGAACTTTTGTGGGGCATGGCAATGAGGCTGCCAAATGCTGCAAGCATCACTCTCACCAAAATTTAGTTGATACTACTACCTCCTTCCGCGAATAAATGACGTTCAGACAAAGTTTTTGCTTGCAAATAGCTCGATCCGTTGGTCGGAAACGACATGTATTTCTGACCAGAAGGAGTGATCTTTAATGTCTTCTCTGACTGCAGTTTTCTCGGTCCAGTTATTACATTATTTTTTCTTTTTTGAAAACAAATCACATTATATCTTCGAAACTACTTTGTGGTACAATGGCATTATTGTTCCATTCTATTTAGTAATAACCCGAAAAGAAGCTTGAACTGGCTATAAAGTGTCACCGTTGAGCCTGTGCGTGGTAAACAGTTGCACATTAATAAAGCATCTTGTAGTGGGATTTTGGATTTACAACTTCATGGTGAATATATTTGCTTATGATCCTTTCAGCATGTCACTGTGAAGCTGTGATAGACTTAGGTGTTACCTAAGAATTTGGATTGCAAAGCATACTTCAGTATATTTGTCTTATGTTCTGCGCACAGATGAGCTCCATAGACAAGCTATTGTAACCGGCCAGTTCTGTAGCTTGTGGTAGTTGAATCCATTTTTATGCAAATACGTTAGCTTGATTGACACATAGATTTGATCAGCTGTTTTCAGCTATAGGGATTAGGGAATGGAATGTTCTTAAAGAATCGAGCTAGCATGCCTTCACCAAAAGATTCATTATGACACCTGCACTCGCCTGTCTGAGTCTGTTCTCAAAGCTTTGCATGAACATTTAATTGTTTTCTTCTTGAGCCCGGTTCAGACATGATTGTTTCATGTTACAATTATCCTTGTTCATGCAAGATTTCTTCTGAGGAATCTAATAAGGTTGCCAAAGGATCAAAACTAGTACCTCATGGACTAGCAATCTGTGATTTGATATGAGCTTAATTGAAGGCTTCAAAAATTTTATGAAACCGGACTTGTGAGCAAAGCTGGAGGATAGTGATCATCCATCGTTGCTGAGAAGCACACGTGCATATCTTGTTTTTCCACCGGCCACTGACATGTTAGGACACTTATAAGTTGGTAGGCATATAGGATTGAAGTTTATTGCATCAATGGAAGGATGCAAAAGGATATCTAATGATGTTTTCTAGATTAGCTGATTAATTAAAGTTTTATGCCATTTTAGATCATTTCTTCTCTTATAAATTAGTTACGTGGAATGCAACTCAAATTTATTTTGTCTTCTACCAAGTACCTAAAAAAAATGAACTTTCATTCCTACGTCGTGGGTGCATTGGAAGATCTCTTGGCGCTAACCCCTTAGATGGTAGACTATTTTTTTTCTAAAGAATTTTCTAGGTTGTAATTTAGTAAATTTGATATACAAGTTGTGTATGCATAATTTTCCTCTTTTACTTCCTCTGTCCCAAAAAAAATATTTTAGGATTTTTTAAACCGATTAAGGATGAATGAAAAAGACGCATGTACCCTCAGTTAATTGAGTTGCATGTATAAGTTAGAGAAAAATCTATTTCCATTTAATTAGGCATGCACGAGTTTAATGCACCAGATTATTGGTACATGAGGTTTAAATCCTAAAACATTATTCTTTTTTGGTAAATTTTGAATGTTAGAACATTTTTTTGGACGGAGTGAGTATGTCTAAAGTGTGTTGTTTCTTCTTTCTGTTAGGATATTTTTCTCAAAATGTTTTCTGCATCGTGCGGATTTTCCATATTGTTGATCTGAACTTTTCTCCAAACTATTTTGTCCAATCTTTCATATCTAATGGTTTCTTCTACAATTCTTTTATAAACAAATTCTTTAAATTAAAATTCGTTCCAGTTTTTTCCAATTTTCTCTTTCTTTTCCAAACGTTTCTAAAGAAAAAAATGTCTTCCATATTTGTTTCTTGTTCTTTGAGAAAATTTTGTAGAATTTTTGCTTGACAGATAAAGATGAATCTAGAAAATGCATTTCGGCCAAAAAAAGGGGGGGGGGGGGGGGGGGGGGGCAGCATCACTTGTGCCACGAAAAGAAGTTGTCAAGAGTCAACACTACTCGTGCAGTGGCTTTCTTGCCTGCTGAATTGCTGAAGATTGTCATACCATGTCTCTGATTCTTAGGCCACTCTCAATTGGAGTTTTATGGAGAGTTAGCTTCGTGACATTAAATTTTATGTCATATCATCAGTTCTGCTGATGTGGAGAGGAGAGAAAAGGAGCGAGTTTCATGGGACGAGATACAAAGTAGTATCACAAGATCTACGTACACTACGGGAGAAAGGACTTTCGGTCTCTCTTCCTTAGTACCGGCTGGGCTCCAGGCAACAGTGGCAAAAATGCCAAGTTAGTACCAGCTGATACTAATGTGCATCGCTGTCCCCACCCACCAACGGGCAGATGACACGTTAGTACCGGCTGGTGTTACCAGCCGGTACTAACCTGACCGTGCCAAGTTAGTACCGGCTGGTAACACGAGCCGGTACTAACGTGTCAAAGTTTAGTCCCGGTCGGTGTGCTTGACCGGTACTAAATGGAAAAAATCTATCGACACATGTATAAGTGGCCGGTGTTCTCCTTTTTATGTCTCCTCTCTCTTATCTCTTCTCCATCCTTATCTCTTTTCTCTCCTCTTCTTCTTCTTCTTCCTTCTCTCCCTTTCTCATCTCTCCTCTCTTGTGTGTGCAGGACCGGCGGCAAGGGGCAGCCGACGACACGCGGGAGAGCGCTGGCGGCCGCGGGCCGGGGCAGGGCGCGCTGGCCTAGGCGGCGGCGTGCAGCGGGCGCGCAGGCCAAGGCGCTGCTGCAGCGCGGGCTAGCGCGCGCAAGGTGTGCAGAGCAGGCGGCCGCGGGGCCAGGTGCTTGGTGCGCTGGCTGCAGCGCGCGGGCCAAGGCGGCAGGCGCGCAGGCTTCAGCGCGCGGGCGGCCGCGGTGCAAGCGCCAGCGCGGCGCAGCGGCGGCCGGCGATGGCCTGCAGCTGTTTTTTTTGACTGAGATCTGAGAGATGCATTCTTGTGATTTTTGCAAGTGAAAGATTGTTTGATTGTTAGATTATTCTCCTGATTTTATTCATATGATTGTGAGATGTATTCACGTGATTGTGTGATGAATTTATGTGATTGTGGAATTGTGACTGAGCTGTTGTTGATTGCGAAAGTAAAAAAAAGAAAGAAGAGGAAAAAGGAGGGTGGCAGGGGGCTGATGGGACTTGTACTGTTAGTACCGGCTGGTAACATCAGCCGGTACTAAACCGTCGCACGTTAGTACCGGCTGGCTGTGACCGGTACTAACGTGCGGCATGTTAGTACCGGACCTTTAGTACCGGTCACAGCGACCGGTACTAACCCGTCCTGTGACCGGTACTAAAAGTCAATTTTCCTGTAGTGGTACCCTATGCTAATATAATATCAGCATGTGGCTAGTGGTTTTTCTGTAGAAATTAATTTTTGCTGATAATTGTCTAATGCCAATCATGTTGGCGTGGTTCCCTATGAGTTGTAACTAAGGCCATTCTCAATGCAAGGTTTCATCGCGTGATTTTAAAGAGGGTCATGTCATTAAATGGTTGTTGAGTTGATCAATGAAACTAAGTCTCTCAATGCAAAGTTTCATTTCACGGTTTCATAGGCTAGCAAATCATTTAAATGTTTCATCCAAGTGACCAATGAGAGTTGGTGAACGCGTGTGTAGATGAAACTCAAATTCCTTGAATGGAGTTTTATGGCTTACATGGTTACCAAGAGTGACACATCATCAAAAGACATTTGAAACTATAGGTGAAATAAGGTCTCCCGATGCATAATTTCATTTCATGATTTCATAGGCGGGCCATTACATTCAATAACGTGACGGGATGAAATCAAATGAGATGAAACTCTAACCCCCAATGCTAGTTTCTTCAAGTTTCATAGTCTTAGAAACGGTGTAACCCAAGTTTCATCTAGATGAAACTCATTCATTCCATTTCTTTATAAATTCATTGTCATGCCATCCTTTTTGCCTATGTGGCGGCTCAATTAATTTGTATAGACGAGAACTTTGTATCCGTTCACGCTGAGAATGTAAATAAGTTTTGCTATAATTGTTCTATTATCACATTGAGGGTTGAACATGATATTGCCTTCATATTAGGTCAGGGCCTATGTATTTGGTTGGTTTGAGGTGCTTCTCATCTTCCTAGAGGGTTGAATGATCGAAAATTGATGTGGTTCGATGCCTACATGGACAACGTTCCTAATAATTTATTATACTATAAATGTGTTTAGTTTCATGCATTGTATTTTTCGTCTCCACAATCAAGCAAGATTGCTTTTTTTCACTTTAACAATGATTTAGAGGCATAAATTAAAATTGTCGCACCCATAGGATCAACTTTATATATCTACTTACATTTTATATATCTACTTAGATGAGAGGCACAGGTGCGGCACGTGTTTTAAAAAAATTAAGATGTGTTTGTTTTCTGGGTCGAAGTGGGACAGGTTGGAGCCAACCCACTTGACCCGCGTTTGGATGGAGAGGAGGTGTGGGTTGGAGCGAACCCGGGAGGAATATACCCACTCGATACGGGTTGGGATGATCCCTCCAAAATTGAGCGGGCCATCCCAATCCACTTCGTCCCCGTTACACTCCGTCCACAGCGGGTAGGCGGGCCCCTCGCAGGGAGGCGCGAGCCAGCCCAGCAGGGCTCAGCCAGCGGTCGGGAGGCCACGGGCGACCACAGAGGACAAGGACGGCGCGCTGGGGTGGTGCGGAGCGGAGCTCCTCAGGGCCGAGCACGGGCGCCGCCGCTGGGTGGAGGCTCGACCAGGCGGAGGAAGAGGACGCTAGGTACGCCGTTACGATCGGAGCAGGGAGGACAGCCGCGGCAGGGAGACACGGGCTCCCACGCGGCAGCTGGCCAATAGCAAGGAGGCGCGGGCTCCCATGGCAGTAGGGAGCGTGGGATCTCGCGCGACAGCTAGCTGACAACGGGGTGGCACGGGCTCCCGCGGCGGCTTGAAGGCGCGAGCGGCCGAGTGCGGAGCGTTAGGACGGAGGTCGGGATGAAGTAGGGGGCTAGAGGTTGAAGATAAGGCCCGAGACTGATAGGTGGGCCTGAGACTGACAGGTGGACCCTACAATAGACAGGTATTTATCGTGTTAGAATGACATCCTTCCCAACACACCTTACTCCTCCAAACAAAAAAAAAACTGGGTCGAATCCAACCCACCCAACCAAACATGAGATGGGTCGGCTCTAACAAAAAAAAAGTGGGTTGGAGCCAACCCAACCCACTTGGTCCTGAAACAAACACACCCTTATAGCGTGAGAGAGTTTAGACGGCTAACATATAGCGTGAGAAAGAGTCTACCCGTAGGACCACCTGTCAGACCACCTAACGTCCTTTTTAGTATAGACTTCATTCAATGAAGTTTAGATGGATTAGTGATAGTGAACTCTTTTGCTCTCGCTAATTTGCTATACATAATTAGGGTGTGTTTAGATGGAGGAAAAGAGGTAGAAAGTTTCGAAAAATACTGTTTCTATGGAAGCATGCATAGAGATAGAAATGAAGCTATGAGAACTCACTTCCTATGAGAACTATGAGAACTCAAATCTGGACCGCATAATCTTATCCAAGGGAGAGATGGGAGGGGTGGTGATTTTGCAAATCCCCCCTCCCACCTCTCCCTACGCGCTTCCCTTGGATCGAGATAATATGGTCCAGATTTGAGTTCTCATAGTCTTACAGAAATTGGGTTCTTATAGGATAGGTTGCCACTAAATTTAGCCACTACTAGAAAAAAAGTAATTGCAGGAGTGCACAGCGAAACCCATCTCCTTCTCCCGTCCCTATGTCCTGCCTCTCCGCCGCCTCTAGTGCAGGGTTAAAAAAACCGTTTGAAACCGGTCCGGTAGCTAAATAGAGCCGGTTACCGCTCAAAACCGACACTACCAAACCGCTCCTACTGGTTAACCGGCCGGTTTAACCGGTTTACCGGACCGGTTTTTATTCCCGAAAAAACCGTTCTAACCGGCTCCCCAGATCTCAATCCCAGTCCCAGCTAGCAGAGGTTAGCCCTAGGTTCGGTTCTTTTCCGCTCCCCTCGTTGTTCGTTTGATTACATTACATGCAAGAGCTTCCCGGATCTTTGGGTTCGTATTTGATCCCGGCTCAATTTGTCTCTGCGCTTGTTGATCTATCCGCGACGGATGCGAATTCACATCTTGATTCGTTTAAATGTGGTGGATTCACTTGATTTGCATGGGCAGCGCGCATACATGGAGGCGGCCTCTAGGAAGAAGGTCCGCGGAGGCGGCGGCGGCAGCAGCAGCTCTGCCGCAGACAGGCTGAGCGACCTGCCGGACGTCCTCCTCCACGCCATCCTCTCCTGCCTCAAGGCCCGCCAGGTGGTCCAGACCAGCATGCTGTCCAAGAGGTGGAGGCATCTCTGGCGATCTGTGCCCTGCCTCGACATCGACGAGAGAGAGTTCTTGGGTACCACCGGGCTAGATTCCGATGAAGAGTATGCTTATCTCTCTGGGGACGCTGCCCAAAGTAATCGTGAAAAGGTTTGAGGAATTCGCTGATAACCTGCTTGTCCACCGCAATGGCTCACTGTTGGATACATTCCAGCTGCATATATGTGGTATATTGGAAATGGGCTTCTGTGCTACTAGGTGGATTCGCCGTGGTCTCAAGTGCTCTCCAAAAGTGCTCCGCTTTAATGATCGCAACAAGCTTACTTATGGACCAATGCCTAATTTGAATTCTAGTTCTGGCTGCCTCAAAAAGTTGCATCTTGAAGGTGTCAAATTGTATGACAGGTTCGCTGAACAAATTACTTCTCTGTGTTTCTTTCTGGAAGTCTTGGAGCCTAGAAGTTGCTGCCTTAGTTTTCTTGAAATGGCCTGCCCCACGCTGAAGAACCTGGTGGTCGACAATTGTATAATAGACTTCCGTGATGACACAGACATTATTGATACAGATGTAAATGATGAGCTGAGTATCACGGCGCCTCATCTTTCTCATCTGCATGTCGTTCTTGATGTTTATGATTGGGCATTTTCAGTAAATTCAATGCCATCCCTTGTTGAAGCAACAATCTATCTCCAATATAATCATTCGTTGGATATGCTCTACAGACAATGGCAGTTTCTTAGCAACCTATTCAATGCAGCAAGTTTAGAGTTGTCTGGCTTACAAGAATTGGTATGTCTTCTGTCTTTGATAAGTATCTCCCTTGGATCCACTTATATTAGTTTGCTCTCTATTACTGTCTTTCCATGTCTATTATTGAGGATACTGAGGCCCTGTTACTATGTTTCCACGCAACAATATCTTCCAACATAAGGATGTTTGTTTTGAGAATTCCTGAGCAAAATTGTGCATATGTCAAATAAGTTCCATTGCTTTTGCTTGGTTTTAGTTTACACTAGCAATCCGATGTGCAATGGAGCTGCCTTGTATTAGGGGTCTGACATTATTTGTTGTATTTGTGTGTATCTCCTTGAACACTGCTCTGAATGTCTCCCTTATATAGGGGTAGCACTTCCCCTGTCAAAAATGTATGTATCACAACTAGAGCAATCATGTTGCCAAAATTAATGTGTGTTCTTCATATGTGATTGCTGTTTAGTCTATAGACAACTTAAATGAAACATATACATTTCTGTCTTTCCCAAATGGAATCAGTTTCTATACAAGTAATTGGTGTGATTAAGTGATTCTTATGCTATAATTATTTTAGGTTATGCCAAATGCAGAACAAGTTGAATTCCCTACATTCACAAACCTGAGAAGCCTATTGCTGGATCAATGTGATATGAGAGACAACTTCCAGTTGTTGTTGACGCATTCCTGCAAAAGTCTCCTAATTTGGAGAAACTCACTGTGCGTTACTGCAAGGTACTTCCTTTCTCCTTAGACCATTAAAACTCCTGCACCATTTTTACTGCTATCTGTAACTTACAAGAACCATTTGTGACGCCAATAGTTCTCAAAAGGTTCTTCCCAGACTGTGAATTTTGGGTATATCCAATGTGGGAAGCTGAAGTCTACTAAGATCATGTATGAAAGTGGTGATAATAGCCGTGAACTGGTCAATGTTTTTGCTGGACATTTCAGAGAACCTACCACAGAATACTATAACTCTCACCAAATTGTGAAGTATGTATCAGCCTGAGTATATTCTGCATGGAACATGCTCGTCGTATGCTCTTAAAAAACATCTCTCTGCTGTTATCCAAGGGGATAAAACATCTGCAGCTTGCCCATTTCAAGACATTTGGATGTCCGGCGGACCTCTGAGTTAGACTTCTGCCTTTCTTGTTAGTTTTTGTGTTATATTGTTAGAATGATGGTGCCTGCAAACTATGCTTTGCTACTTCTAATAGATCTTTTACCGGTCCTGGCCTTGTCTGTGGCTGGTGCTTCTGATTGTTTCATTTCAATCGGAGTGCTGCCTACTCAGTGCATTTTGTTTTACACTCGCACTGCTTGCTATGGGTAAGGACGAGAGGAGCCAGAGACAACCATGTATCTTGAACTCCTTGGTGGAATATTGTGAATTATAACGTCATGCTTAGTTTATATACTGTTATTGCTACACTTAAATGGAAAGTATGCCAACTTCATATAGTTAAACACCTGCTATTTTGGACACCTTGGTATGTTCACAAAATGTTCTTGATGTTCACTCCCTACCTACGGAGTCCAATGTCGCCCTTTCTCCTTGTGGTAGGTAAGGTGACAATTGTGCTCCTGTAGTTTGCCAGGTTGTGCTTCTACGCAAATTTGAGGATTGGATATATGATGGATCGTTGGTTCTCCAGGCACTTGCCACTGTGCAATGGGGATGCTCTACTCAACATTTCATTTATGCCATGGGAGCATGGGTCATTTGAAGTTGCTGCATTGAGTCCTGCGCCCGTTTGCTGCTTCCCTCTTCATTGAGACAGAGGCTTCTGAGCTTGTGGTGTTGTACATCGCATAGGTCCTAGGTTTAATGGAGTTGTTCCTAGAGATCTATTCTCTTTGGTTCTTGGTGCCCAACCTGGGCTGATGCTTAAAAAAAAAGTGTCCAATCTGGTCTTTCTGTCGTTCAATTGGTGTGCTCTAACGGATGAATCCCTATGTATTAACGGGTTCATGCTAAATAAAATCAAAAAATCCCATTGAGCTCTTAATTCAATCATCAGCACAGGTCAAACTTTTATTTTATTTAGATCTGCTTACAGTCCTATTACATATCAAACCATAGTGACGATGACCATTAAACACTACTGAGACACTAAGATCAGATAGCCCTGAGCTTAATCGGTGCTCCATGCAAAGGATGCAGAGTCACCATGGTACGCGTCACATGAGTGTAGGATGGAGCGAGCTCGAACTCGAACCGCCTATGGATCACGCAAAGTGCCATCTTGGCCTCGAGCAATGCGAAGCTCTGACCAATGCAGATCCTCGGCCCCCAGCCAAAAGGGAGGAACGCTCCGGGTACCTTGGACGCCTTGGAAATCCCCTCGGCGAACCTTTCAGGCCTGAACTCATGCGCATCACTTCCCCAGAGCTCCTGGTCGTGGTGGATGAGCAGCACCGTCAGCTCAATGATCATGCCGGCGGGGTACCGGACGCCTCCTATCTCCACCTCCTTGCATGTTTTGCGAGTGTTGATGGTGGACGATGGATACAGCCGAAGAACCTCATAAAGGATCATTGTCACCTGCACAAATTGCAAGCACAAGGATCAAGAAAAATATATATTGCTTCTTCTTGAATGCTTTTGCTGAAGCTTATATTGATGAATTTATTAGAAGATAGCTGTAAACGCTGGAGAATGTAATTGACTCACGATTTTGAGTTTGGCCAGGCCTTGGTAGTCAGGTGTGTCTCTCCCAAACACGGCCATGACCTCCTCCCTCGCGCGGTCCTGCCACTAATTGCAATCGTTCTACACAGCAGATGGTTACTATCATGGCATCCAGCCTTGCATCTTTGGAGTAGACGTTCTTGAGGATGCCTATCCTATCCAGGTGGTATCTCTGTGTGGCTTTGATCGCCAAATCGTCCACTTTCAAGCTGAGCAGGGGCATTTCTTATTGAGATGCTACGCAGGCTTCTTGATGCACTGTCCAACGTTATACAACTTTAAAGAGGGTTTCAACAAATTGCTACGTAGTCCAGACATGCTTCTTCTCCAGATCCGTTTGCCCTTTTTTAGTTCGCTTTCTTTTTATTCATGGTGAGAGGACTATTTGAAATCCGACAATGATATTGCACACAAAGTGATTATCATGCTGAGAGTTGCTAATATACGACGAACAAACTAGAGATTTTCCCATTTACATACAACTAGAGAATTTGCCATTAACTAAAGAGAAATGTCAAATGCTCTCTGCTGCGGATGACTCATGGCTTTAGCTCAAATCTTGTTATATTTTGTCTACATATCCAGGATTGAAATTGGACTATTTGCTATGTGTGTTTGAGTTGGATTCTATATATTTATTAATATATAGAAGACTATTTCCAAAACTATTTCTCAAGTTGAGAAAAAATCGGGAGACTTGCAATTTTGGACGGGATTAATGAAGGTCAAAGAAGACTTCCTCAATTATGTAACCTTTAAATTGCAAAATGGGGAACAAATTAGATTTTGGGAAGATAAGTGGCTGGGAAACACTAGCTTCAGTGAGCAATACCCAACACTTTACAACCTGGTAATTAGGAAGCATGACACTGTCAAAAAAGTCATGGCTTCAATCCCACTGGACGTTTCTTTCAGGAGAGCTCTAAGGGGGAATAATCTTGCAAATTGGCACGAGCTTGGCCTTGACGGGGAAGCAGCCTGGTCCACGGCGGCGACCGCCGCCACTGAGCCGGAGGTGCCGGTTCACCGCGTTTTCACCCGCCTCGCCGACACGCTTTGGGCGCCGTCGATCCAGGAGGTGGAAAAGGCTCTCGACTCCCTCCAGATGACTACGCTCGACCACGCCCCGATGGTACAGGCCACCCATGAGGCCGCTGCCGCCGACCTGGCCGCCGCCGCCGGCCTGAATGCGACGGCGGCAGCCGCGGCCCGGTCGGGAGGGACGCCTCTAAGGGAGGGCCAGCAGGCCAGCCGGGTGGGCCGCATGACTGGGCCAAATGGGACATCCCCTCCACGCGCGCATGGGCCGGCCCGTGTTGCTGCGGCCCAGCAGGAAGAACTCTCCGAACAAGGCGACTCTCAGCAGGCCCGAATGACAACTGCCATTGACGCTGCTGCAACCATCGACGATCTATTCTGCAGCCCTGATGCGCCCATTGCCACCGTGCCTCCGCCACGCCGTCCACGCCAGCGACGCACCTTCGACATGACGGCGGTTCGTCGGAGCGCGCGCCTCGCCAAAAAGCCGCCCATGCCGGCGGCGGAAAAAGCCCAGAGAAACCTGTGCCGCAAGCTCGGCCTCACGGAGGAGGAGACAGCACCAGTTGAGGCAGTCCTCAGGGACTTCATCGCCATGTTCGTGGGGCCCCTGCCAGAGCACATCATAGCAGCCATGACTGCCATCTTCGACTTGGATGACGAGGGAGCAAACTTGCTCACGGAGGCGCTGCTGGAGCATGCCGGTGAAGGCATTGCTGACCTGCAGGAGGAAGGTGGGGCGGTGGAGGCCTAGCTACCCCAGCAATCATGAGGAGCTCGTTAGTCTCTTCATGTATCAGCATTTACATTCTCCAGAACTCCAACGTCCTGCTGGCTGCGACCTTCGGACGATTTACTTTTGTACTGTGCGGCGCCCTGCTGGCTACGACCTTCGGGCTGCAAAAAGACCTAAAACTATTGGCGCCAGTCATCGAACTGCTGCCCTGCGATGTACAAACTGTTTCAGGCGTCACACCTACCCTGCGAGCATCGACTCTCAAGCGACCCGCGACGAACATGTATGTAAACAGCATCTGCATCTCGGCAGGGTGTGCACTGCGAATGAAAACGTTGTCAATGAGTAACACACCGGATATACTTTGCTGGAACGTCAGAGGCCTCAACATGCCGGCCCGATGCCTAACTGTACATCAAACGCTTGCTGCCACACCATGCCAAATAGTATGCCTACAAGAAACAAAATTAAGCTCAATCGACCAATCGCTAGCATTCTTCCTCGGGGGCTATCGCTTTGACAACTTCGCTTATAAACCAGCACAACGCACCAAAGGGGGCATCCTTGTGCTATGGACAAGCAACGCGGTCGACTTACAGAATATACAAATCGGAAGGTTCTCCATCACGGCCACCGTTTCCATGAGCGATGCTAGCTCCTCCTTCAAACTAACTACGGTATATGGCCCTTCACGCCGATCGGAAAAGGATGCCTTCCTGATGCACCTCCGGAACCTAAGGCCCGGCGATGATACTAAATGGCTAATATTGGGAGACTTCAACCTCATCTACCGAGCGCAAGATAAAAACAACACGAACCTTAACCTCAGACTGATGAGACGCTTCCGCAATGTTTTAAATAGATGCGAACTCAAAGAAATCTGCTTGCAAAACCGGAAATACACCTGGAGCAACGAACGACGTAGACCAACTCTAGTAAGGCTGGATCGGGTCTTCTGCAACCAAAATTGGGACCTTGCGTACGGAGACCACACTCTACATGCGCTCTCCTCCTCCCATTCAGATCATAGCCCGCTGCTGTTAAGCACCCAAACAGGGCCACGTCGGCCGACCCCATTCAGATTTGAAAACATCTGGCCGCGCCTGCCTCGCTTTCATGAGACAGTGGCAACCGCATGGAACGCGCCGACAACACACACAGAACCATTCCATCGGCTGGGGCATAAACTACACCTCACTGCGCGGGCACTTAAGTCATGGAGCCAAGATTTTACATCTGATGCTCGAATGAAGTTTCACATGGCCCAGGAGGTAATCCTGCGACTTGACGAAGCACAAGACCGTAGAGAACTCACGGCATCGGAGGTCGTCCTGCGTACAAAGCTGAAAAAGAGACTGCTGGGCTGGGCGGTTTTAGAAAGGGCAAGAAAGAAGCAATGTTCCCGAATAAACAACCTACGAGAGGGGGACGCCAACACCAAATATTTCCACCTAAGGGCCAATGGGCGAAGGCGGAAAAACTTCATCCAAAGACTAAAGCAAGGAGCCGGCTGGGCAACCTCCCATGAAGATAAGGAACAAATTATCTATGCCCATTTCTCCGAAATGATGGCTGCTCCTGCAGCACGAAGTAAAGACTTCGACTGGTCCGCGTTGAACCTTCCGAGCGTTGACCTATCCGGACTAGACAGCCCCTTCTCTGAAAAAGAAATACTCCACGCCATTAGCCAACTGCCAAAAGACAAAGCACCAGGACCGGACGGTTACACCGGCCTTTTCTTCAAAAGCTGCTAGCAGATAATAAAACATGACATGATCACCGCAATAAACTCCTTCTACACACTGCGATGTGCGGACCTAAACCTCATCAACAAAGCAAACATCGTCCTCATTCCCAAAAAAGATGGTGCGCAAAACATCAGAGATTACCGACCCATCAGCCTAGTGCATGGAGTGACCAAAATCATATCCAAGCTCATGGCGCTACGCCTCGCGCCATACATGAACTCGCTCATCTCACAATGCCAAAGCGCGTTCATCAAAGGGAGAAGTATCCATGATAACTACATGTACGTGCGCAACGTGGCCCGTAGGTTCCACAGAATTCGAACACCGGCGCTCCTCATGAAACTGGACATCTCCAAGGCTTTCGACACAGTGCGCTGGGACTACCTTCTTTCGCTAATGCAGCACAGAGGTTTCCCGGCCCGTTGGCGCAACTGGGTGGCAAATTCCCTCGCAACTTCAACATCAAGAGTACTGCTAAACGGGATTCCGACAATGCCAATACAACACGGTCGAGGGCTTCGGCAAGGCGATCCACTATCCCCCCTCCTCTTCATCCTAGCAATCGACCCACTGCACCGTCTGCTAGAGGAGGCCACAAACCGCAAACTGCTTACCAAATTGGGCGGCCGTGCAGCAAGATTCCGAATGTCAATGTATGCAGATGATGCTGCAATCTTCCTAAAACCAACAAGCACAGACGTCAACAACATGAACACCCTCCTTACATACTTCGGTGAGACAACAGGACTATCTACAAACCTGCAAAAAACAAGCGTGACACCAATCGCCTGTGCGGGGATTGACCTAGACACCATACTATTGGGACTTCCAGTAACAAGGGCGGCGTTCCCAATCAAATATCTAGGTCTACCACTAACAGTGCGCCGTCTACGAAAGATAGACTTCCAGCCCCTGATAGACAAAGCGGCGGCAAAAATGACGACGTGGAACGGCAAAAACTTGACGCAGGCGGGGCGAGTCTGCCTCACCAAATCAGTCTTATCCTCGCAACCAGTGTACCTACTAACAGTGCAAAAGGTGACACAGGAAGTCCTTGAGGACCTCGACAAAATCAGAAAAACCTTCCTCGGACTGGAGGATCTGCGCTTACAGGGGGAAAGTGCAAAGTTAATTGGATAAAATGCTGCATGCCAAAGGAACATGGAGGACTGGGCGTCCTTGACCTGCAGAAATTCGCGCGTGCCTTGCGCATTAGATGGCTTTGGCACGAATGGGTCTCACCAGAAAAAACATGGGTTGGAACGGAACCGCCCTGCGACGACACTGATCGACTCCTCTTGGCGGCATGTACGACTATAACAGTGGGGAATGGGAAAAAGATCAATTTCTGGAAATCTGCATGGGTAAATGGGCGGCGCCCAAAGGATATTGCTCCACTGCTATTTACCAAATCCAGAAAATAGAACCGCAAACTGGACGATGCCCTGCACGACAACAATTGGATCCGTGACCTCAACCACAGAATAGGATTCACCACGATGCATTTCCAACAATTCGCCATCTTATGGAATTTGATACGGGAGGTTCAACTGCACCCGCACCAGGAGGACGCCATTACTTGGAAGCACACACCGAATGGTGAGTACTCAGCAGCTACAGCCTACAAGGCGCAATTCTCAGGGTGCATCAGCATGCCGCAAACAAACGCCATTTGGAAAACCTAGGGCCCCACCAAAATGCAAATTCTTCGCCTGGCTGATCACGCAAGATCGAGTATGGACATCCGATAGACTGGCGCGCCGAGGATGGGAACACAGTCCAACATGCCCGCTGTGTAGGGCGACGAGCGAAACATCCTTGCACCTAATGGCTGACTGCCGCTACACAAGGAAGAATATGGAGCATGGTGGCAAACTCGGATTGCACAAACAGATTTACGACCTGAAAACTGGAGGCCCTATAATGACATAATGGAGTGGTGGAAAGCAATAACAGCAACGGCGACCACGTCACGCAACGCGACAAGAGCAATAACCATGCTCATCATGTGGGAAATATGGAAGGAACGGAATGCAAGAATCTTCCAAAGAACCGAGTCAAGTGTGCCAACCCTCTTCGCCAAAATTAAAATTGAGGTCGATGGGTGGATACAGGCGGGCGCGAAGCCCCTGGCGTCCCTACTAGCGTGAGAATAATTACAACCCTGTGTCGTTATCTTTCTTTGGCCTTGCCTTGGCCCTATAAATATTACCCTTCTTTATCAATGAAATAGGCACAATCTCGTGCTTGTTCGTTCAAAAAAATTGCAAGTGTCCAGATTGTGGACCAACCAGACAAGTTCATTTGGTCCTTACAAAGAAATGGACTCTTCTCTGTCCATTCAATGTACAGAGCGATTCTAGATGTAAGGATACTTCCCATAAACAAATTCTTATGGAAATTAAAACTTCCCCATAAGGTTAAAGTCTTTTTGTGGCTTCTCCACCGAAGGGTTATTCTAACAAAAGATAACTTGGTTAGACGGAATTGGCATGGAAGTGAAAAATGCTGCTACTGTAGTCATAATGAGACTATACAACATCTCTTCTTTGAATGTCACATGGCTAGGTTGATTTGGAGAATAATCCATACCACCTTTGGCATAGAAAAGCCTAATAATATCATTCATATGTTTGGGCCATGGCTACAAGGGGTAAGGTGGAAACAAAAGAATTTGATTTTAATAGGAGTAAGCGTTGTCTGTTGGGCAATATGGTTGACTAGAAATGACATTGTTTTTGATAAAGTGGATAAACAACCTTGCTTGCAGGTTCTTTTCAAAGCTACTCACTGGATCAGGTCCTGGGCCTTACTACAAAAGGTGGAGGATCAAGAGCCTATACCAGGAGCATGTCGAGCTTTGGAGATCACGGCAATGGAGATATTCGCAAAGCATGGGTGGCGGTTTAGTAATAGGCTTTGCTTATAAGCTTGTTACCTTTCGTGCTGTGACATCCTCAAAAATTAATAAGGATAATTTAATTAATTATTAGATTAACTATTAGATTTATAAGGACTATTATATGGTAGAATAGAAATTTCTAGGAATAATAGAATATAAAATAATAACAGAAAAATAAAATGAAGTTCTATAACTTGAGTGCTTTGTAAGGATTGAAATAGCATCGGAAGCCCTAGGTTTAAACTAAAAGAAGTTGATTCGGAAATTGAATTTAAAAACCCTTTTTAAAACGCTTTAGAAAAATAAGAAAAAAATTCTAAGCTTGGTGGGCCGGCCAGCCACGGCCCAAACCCCTAAAGTCTGTTTTAGGCCCCCTAACTCCCTCCCCCGGCTTGCTTCCGTGCGGCCCAGCCCAGCGCCTCTCCCCCTCTCAGCCTCTCCCCGCGAAGTCCATCCCACGCCCCTCAACTCTCAGCCCAGCCCACTTCCCCTCCTCCTTCTTCCTCCTCTCTCTTCTCCGGTTCCTCCCCCCCTCTCATTTCTCCAGCGCGGCGCCGCCGCGCGCCCATCCCGCCACCGCATCACCCCCAACCGTCGTGGCAGACGCAGATCGACGCCACGCTACCTCTTCCATCCACTACTCACGTCAGAAGGGCCATCCCGGCACGGGAGCCCCCTTCTTCCCCATCTCGCAGCGGCTCTGCCTCGCCGTCGCCGCCCGATTCCCCTCCTCCGGCCAGGATAGCCCCGACAAAGGCGCGCGGGACGTGTGTAAGTACCACGCGAGGCCACCGCACATGAAGTGCGGCGCCGACACCCCCTCTCCGGCCATCCGCACGAACGCCCGGGGCGGCACGCGTCGCACGCCGGCGAGCTTGCCGCGCCGCGTTTCGTCGCCCCGCTGCTCCAGTGAGCCCCCAGGGAGCACCGCTAGGCTATAAATAGCCCTGCGGGCGCCCCAGATGGAGCTCATCCTCACCACAACCCACCTCACAAGCTCCACGGCCACGCCACCACCGCGAGCGCAAGAGCGCCGCCACACTACTCCGGCAATCCTGCCGCCGCCAAGCCCCTGGACGCCCTTCGGCCATCGCGGTGCCACCTAGAGGCCCCGTAGCGCCCAAGGCACGAAGCAGCGTACCCCTAGGGAGCGCTCGTGCAGCGGGGGAGCACCGCCCGAGCACTGCCGCCATGATCCGCGACCGACCGCCGCACGCCGGAACGCTACTCCGGCCATCTCTCCCCCAGCCACACCGTGGTAAGCACCCTGCCCCTGCCACCGCCTTTCCCGCTCTCTTGCTCCCCTCTCCAATGCCTAACCGAGCCACGGCCGGTTGCCGTGCGCGCCGCCGTGCGCCGGCGAGCCGCCGGCCGGCCCTGGCACCCTTCCCCTGCACCTGCGCACACCAGCGCGCTCCACACCACCCGGGGATGTGCCCTAGCTTTGGCCAAAGCCCCGGATACTCCTCACACCGCTTCCCCTTTCGCACCGCCCGCCGCCTGAACTCCGGCGAGCCCGCACCGCCACACTAAACCCCCAACCCTCGATGAGAGCATCCTCGTCGTGTTCGCCGTGTTCTCCGGAGCTCGTAGGTGCTTCCGCCGCCGCGAGAACCGTCCGTAGCGGCCGGCGGCGAGAACTCCGGCGAACTTCCCCTGCCGCCCCTCAGCACCGCCGTGAAGTGCAGCAGCTGCGCTGGCGCCCGCGTGGCAGCCACGCCAGCACGGGCCCGCCTGCCAGCCACCAGCACGCCACACGCCAGCCGCCACCTCCCCCTCCCCGCCCTGCGTGCGCCTGGCCCATGGGCCAAGCGGTCCACGTGCCCACGCTGCTGGCCCACGGCACTGTAAGGTGCGGGCCGCGCCAGTGCTGGCGTCAGCCGGCCCCACTCATCAGCCGCACAGACACAGGGCAAAATGCTAGGTACATCCGGCTTAGTGCACCCAAGAAGTTATTTCTCCACCTTAGAAATTCCTAAAAATTCCCAGAAAATACCTAAAAACATTAGGGAAAATAATAAGTTATTTAGTACCATCCAAATTATTTATACCCATTTCTAGGGCTTAGAATTAGAAGGATTCTTTTTCAGCCTATAGAAAGACTCCGTTAGTGTACCCCGGTTTATGCCCGATTCAAAATAGAGCCCCATAAATAGCCAATAAATTCCTAAAATTATTAGAATATATTCTAAGGTTTTTCATAAGATTAGATTCCCTAGAAACCTTTCTTAAGCTTAGAAGTAATTTATTGCCTTCCACCGACGTTTTCCAAACCCCGTCTAAACCCCGGGAGACCCAAACCCTATTCAAAACACCGGCTCTAAACCCTCGATTAACTTAGAAACCACCCCTATAACTATTCTACCCAACCCCTTTCTCCGCAAGTAATTCATTCGCTGTGATGATTGATTAGTCATGTATTTGTATTTGTGTATATACTCCGCCAGGAAACCTCAGGATTATAGCCCCGGCGGGGAGACTACCATCGTATCAGGCAAGTCTTAGCAATTTCCTTGCTCATGATAATCAATTGCATTAACATACTCTACTCTTAGCTAAATGTCTGTAGTTGCATTGAGAGTTAGCCCCTCAGATACCCCCAACTACTAAGACACTACCCAGTGCCAGAAACCCTGGTCGCGAGAGGCACCCAGGGGGAAGAAGATGCGAGGTAGGGTGGATAGTCTCGGAGGAGCTCCTGTCCAGAGGCCTACATTGGTCGCTTAAGGACCGGTTCTTGGGAAAGTCTTTCCAACGCCATGTACGGCTATATGGGCCAAAAAGGACATAGCCTTCGGCAATGCCCTGTAATGTGAGGCCTCGACTCACACTCCACCAGCTACCTCTGGCAAAGCTACCCCAGGGGCCACGGTGGGCAACGGAAATGCTGGAGACAGCCCCAGACAGAGGGCTGGGACTGGTCGGCACAGGTCGCATGTGACAGGGCTGGTAGGGCCCATGGGCGATGCATGCCCTAAATTATATGATGCATCCATACCCGGGTTAGTGTCCTTGTGTGGACGTTTATGCGATCCCTGTTTAGACCCCAGTAGCATCCGTGGGTAGACCCAGATGGAAGCTGTCCAGAGATGGACGCCAGTGGATACGAGTCCCGTAGGGTGGCCCTACCGTTGGCCACGGAAGGGTCGCCTGACCGTATAGTTTCAAGAGTACAAAACTCTGCAGAGTTACCCAATCTATCGATAGCCGTGGCTCTCGGTTATGAGCCCGTCTGGTTAAAGCTCCCACAGATTAGCCAGGAATAACCCATAGGAGTAACGATAATGAGGTGATGGTGATTGCGGGATCGATAGAAGGATCCGGGCCAGAATCACCGAGGGACTGGTAGGGAGGTTCTTGCCCCTCTAGGACCCAACACCGGTTTATTAATCATTTGTCAACTAATAATGCATGTTCATACCTTCAATTGTTAAGTACTTGCTGAGTGCGGTGGTACTCAGACTTGCTTGTGAAGTATTGCAGCTCCATCGGAAGGCTTCCCTCCCTTCACCGGCCCTGCAAGTCGTCTTGATCAGGTCCTAGTTCCGATCTTTACTTTTCAATTATGGTTAGCCGTTGCCAACTCTTATGCAATTAATGTTTTTCTTTACCAGGAAATGACATTACTTCATGCTAGGTGGGCCCGCCGGGTGGCGGGGCCCACAGGGTTGGTAACAGAGCCGTTAAGCCGTAAAATACATCTTTAACTCCTACTTTAAATAACTTGAGGGTTAGAATACATGAACAAGTAGAACTAATCTTTTTCTCACCCGAATATGGCTCTCTTCTATCTTACTCTGCAAAGGAAGGGAACTCTCTAACCTTCCTTTCTACACTACAGGTAGATGGCGGAGGATCAACGTTGGGACAGCTGGGACAACTGGGTTGACGAAGAAGGTTGGACGCACGGGCATTATATCACGAAACATGGATTCCCCCGAATCTTGTGGGATACTCTGCAGAGATTGGGATACGGACAATATCCAGAATATTTGGGGAAAGAAACTAAAAGAAATGGAGTGAGAAGTTGTGAAATGTACCTCCGAATGCCCGGCATACAAGCACATCCAGAATGGGTACCTTGGATAGAACAAGTCGAGGGAACCGAATTTTCAGATACGCTCCAAATTATAGCCTTTCGAACCCTCACCAAAATCCTCTCCAGGCATGTAACCGAAACCGAAAATACCCAACCAAATATCTTCCAGTGCTAGACCTAACAGATCATCGCTGGCTACAACGAATCGAACACCTGCAGCTTGTCCAACCCACAGAACTCCTTCACGTTCTAGCCACCACAACCCAATACGCAGTCTCCCTGTACAACCTCCATACTCAGAAAGAAATGGATGCCCAAACCTATCGCCAAGAAGCAGAAGAGGCACGTCATCGAGAAAGAAGTGCCCGATTTCGATTGATGAAGACCAAAGATCAAGCTGCTCTATCGGAATATCAAACCGAAACCGCAATGAGGAATATGACCTCTACAATAGATGAGCTTCAACTCACCATTGATAATCTTACCCAGACTTTAGCTCAGCGACAGGAGGAGATTGAAGCACTTACTGAAGCATTAAATCAGGCTCAGCATGACGCTCAGAACCAGCAAAACCTGATCGAAGAAGAAGAAGTAGAAATAATTAGTGAAGAAGAATCTTCAGAGGAGGAAACCACGGAAGAGGAAGTGTCGGGATTAGACTCTACCTCAACCATCCCCTCCGCTCATTCCCCACTACGTTTCGAATCTGCAGGAGAAAATTCTGATAACCGATCCCCCGAACCCGAAACACCCGACCAAGCAGTTACCTCTAAGCCTCACCCAAATCTAGGAAAAACCTACCTAGTAGTGGGACCACAGGACAAGACGCTGGAAGTTCTCCATCGACATGGACTGACAGAAGAGGATGTGGGCCCTTCTCGCCTGGGATCGCCTTCCCCATAGCTTCGGGGGTAATACTCGGTATAGGCGAGTGGATCGCTAGGGTAGTTAAGAGAGTAAAATGAAAAGGAAACAAGTGGGAATATGTACTCATGTACAGGGAATAAGAGTTGTAAAATAGCTTACGTAGTAAGGGATGTTCCAAATCATACAGCCTGTTTGAATAAAGGAATGTTTATGCAGGAAAGATGGACCGCTGGAATGAGGTTCGGTTCTGTAGTGACCACCACCAGGGATTCCCAGCTTTGCTACGCCAATGTCTTCAGGATCTTCGATTTGATTCACAGCATACCCAGTTCTATGGAAGTATGTATGGGCTAAATCATGAACAAGGAACTGCCATGATTACCCTTACCGTACCGGCTGCACCCGAAAATCCAGATCGTCACCCCACCAATGTAATGGTAGTAGAGAACTCGCTTGATCTAGCCGTACAGTCAGCCGCCCAGAAAATGCTATGTCAACTGCACACCGAAAACCCTGACCGCTTTGCAGATTCTCCATAGCTATTACTGCCAAGAATGCTACATGGGCAAGGACCTGAAAACATAACACGGATAGCTGAAGAAATGGAGGAAGCGCCAGGCAATGAAGATGACTCGTGCTGTAGAGTCACAGGACAATATGTCATAGCCCAACACAAGCATATCATGGCCCTAGAAGGACAGCGAAGAGGCTATAACCTGCAACTTGAGACTAGTGCCAGGGTTCTAAAGGAACTAAGAGAAGACATTGGAAAAGGGGAATTTAGGCAAATGGTATTGAAAGGACAAACCGAGACTTATGAGAGAATACTGGAACATCAGGGAGAACGATGCCGTTGCTACCAGCAAGAGCGAGACAGCCTAAGGGAGAGATTACAAGCTTTGCATGCGGAATACAAGCAGCTACAAAACTCTTTCCATGAGCAAATTGGTGCCCTGCAAAGCCAGGTAGAATCTCTAACCAAAACCGACACCGGAAATCAAGCCAAACGAAATAAGGAACTAAGATATCGCCTAGGTCGTCAGCGTAGCCATCTGGCAGACAACCAAATCCATCTCACCACCTTAACCCAAAAGGTGATATATCTCCAAGATAAAGTAAAAAGAATGAAGACGGGATGGCAAAAGTCAGATACCGGAAGGCTTCAAGAGATAGAGCAAATGCTCTACCAAGTGCCTATGAAGTTTAGGAAGGAGATTAAGCCGACCACTTACGAAATTCCTATCACCACCTTGGACTTGGGAGCATGCGATGATGAGGTTCACCCTGCACCTCCTCTGACAACGGAGGCACAAATGGCTGCTACCCTCGCCATTCGAATGATTCCAGGATCAAAGACCTCATCCGACAAAAATCGGATCATCCAAGAGATCTACCGCGACCCAGCTGAAGAAGAATACCTGGGAGAAAGAGCCGAGACTCCCGAAGAAGAGGACCCGCTGCCGGATGAAGACATCTTTTACTCCGTCTAGGGTAATATACGAAGTAATATGTGAAAATGTAAATAGGAAATACGAACTCAAGGACGCTAGAATAATGTACAGGCCTGGGTATATCCTGGATGTATATACCGTCGGCTAGCAACCTGTGTGGAAGGAAATTGTTCAAAGTGTAAAAATTTCCTTCAACAAAAGTTGTTTGATGCTTGAACTAAGGACCAACCCCATACAAATAAATCCACCCCTCGAAGCACATTAGAACCCTTGTTCCCCAATTCATACTTACCTTTCGAAAATATACCCTATACCAGTTACTTAAGTGGGGTAGACTTAACCCCAAAACCGATCAAAAGAAAACCTTTGACCACCCTCCCCCCCCCCCCACCAAAATACTTCCTAAACCCACACCAAACCCTATCCAACTCAATCCAAAGAAAAATAATCACCGACTACCTACAGAAACACTTCTCAAAGTTTCCAAAAGAATCACCATACCAAAAAAAAAAACCTACCTCCAACCAATAACCATCCTCCAATCTCGAGGACGAGATTTCTTTAAGTGGGGTAGATCTGTGACATCCTCAAAAATTAATAAGGATAATTTAATTAATTATTAGATTAACTATTAGATTTATAAGGACTATTATAGGGTAGAATAGAAATTTCTAGGAATAATAGAATATAAAATAATAACAGAAAAATAAAATGAAGTTCTATAACTTGAGTGCTTTGTAAGGATTGAAATAGCATCGGAAGCCCTAGGTTTAAATTAAAAGAAGTTGATTCGGAAATTGAATTTAAAAACCCTTTTTAAAACCCATTAGAAAAATAAGAAAAGAATTCTAAGCTTGGTGGGCCGGCCAGCCACGACCCAAACCCCTAAAGTCTGTTTTAGGCCCCCCAACTCCCTCCCCCGGCTCGCTTCCGCGCGGCCCAGCCCAGCGCCTCTCCCCCTCGCAGCCTCTCCCCGCGAAGTCCATCCCACGCCCTTCAACTCTCAGGCCAGCCCACTTCCCCTCCTCCTTCTTCCTCCTCTCTCTTCTCCGGTTCCTCCCCCATCTCTCATTTGTCCGGCGCGGCGCCGCCGCGCGCCCATCCCATCACCGCATCACCCCCAACCCTCGTGGCAGCCGCAGATCGACGCCACGCTACCTCTTCCATCCACTGCTCACGTCAGAAGGGCCATCCCGGCACGGGAGCCCCCTTCTCCCCCCATCTCGTAGCGGCTGTGCCTCGCCGTCGCCGCCCGATTCCCCTCCTCCGGCCAGGATAGCCCTGACAAAGGCGCGCGGGACGCGTGTAAGTACCACGCGAGGCCACCGCACATGAAGTGCGGCGCGACACCCCCTCTCCGGCCATCCGCACGAACGCCCGGGGCGGCACGCGTCGCACGCCGGCGAGCTTGCCGCGCCGCGTGTCGTCGCCCTGTTGCTCCGGTGAGCCCCCAGGGAGCACCGCTAGGCTATAAATAGCCCTGCGGGCGCCCCAGATGGAGCTCATCCTCACCACAACCCACCTCACAAGCTCCACGGCCACGCCACCACCGCGAGCGCAAGAGCGCCGCCGCACTACTCCGGCAATCCCGCCGCCGCCAAGCCCCTGGACGCCCTTCCGGCCATCGCGGTGCCACCTAGAGGCCCCGTAGGCGCTCAAGGCATGAAGCAGCGTACCCCAGGGAGCGCTCGTGCAGCGGGGGAGCACCGCCGCCGTGGTCCGCGACCTCCGCCGCACGCCGGAACGCTACTCCGGCCATCTCTCGCCCAGCCACACCGTGGTAAAGCACCCTGCCCCTGCCACCGCCTTTCCCGCTCTCTTTCTCCCCTCTCCAATGCCTAACCGAGCCACGGCCAGTTGCCGTGCGCGCCGCCGTGCGCCGGCGAGCCGCCGGCCGGCCCTGGCACCCTTCCCCCGCACCTACGCACACCAGCGGGCTCCACACCACCCGGGGATGTGCCCCAGCTTTGGCCAAAGCCCCGGATACTCCTCACCCCGCTTTCCCCTTTCGCACCGCCCGCCGCCTGAATTCCGGCGAGCCCGCACCGCCACACTAAACCCCCAACCCTTGACGAGAGCATCCTCGTCATTTTCGCCGTGTTCTCCGGAGCTCGTAGGTGCTTTCGCCGCCGCAAGAACCGTCCCATAGCGGCCGGCGGCGAGGACTCCGGCGAACTTCCCCTGCCGCCCTCAGCACCGCCGTGAAGTGCGGTAGCTGCGCTGGCGCCCGCGTGGCAGCCACGCCAGCACGGGCCCGCCTGCCAGCCACCAGCACGCCACACGCTAGCCGCCACCTCCCCCTCCCCGCCCTGCGTGCGCCTGGTCCAGTGGACCGCAGGCTCATGGGCCAAGCGGTCCACGCGCCCACGCTGCTGGCCCATGGCACAGTAAGGTGCGGGCTGGCGCCAGTGCTGGCGTCAGCCGGCCCCACTCGTCAGCCGCACAGACACAGGGCAAAATGCTAGGTACACCCGGCTTAGTGCACCCAATAAGTTATTTCTACCACCTTAGAAATTCCTAAAAATTCCCAGAAAATACCTAAAAATATTAGGGAAAATAAGTTATTTAGTACCATCCAAATTATTTATACCCATTTCTAGGGCTTAGAATTAGAAGGATTCTTTTTCAGCCTATAGAAAGACTCCGTTAGTGTACCCCGGTTTATGCCCGATTCAAAATACAGGCCCCATAAATAGCCAATAAATTCCTAAAATTATTAGAATGTATTCAAAGGTTTTTCATAAGATTAGATTCCCTAGAAACCTTTCTTAAGCTTAGAAGTAATTTATTGCCTTCCATCGACGTTTTCCAAACCCCGTCTAAACCCCCGGGAGACCCAAACCCTATTCAAAACACCGGCTCTAAACCCTCAATTAACTTAGAAACCACCCCTATAACTATTCTACCCAACCCCTCTCTCCGCAAGTAATTCATTCGCTGTGATGATTGATTAGTCATGTATTTGTATTTGTGTAGATACTCCGCCAGAAACCTCAGGATTATAGCCCCGGCGGAGACTACCATCGTATCAGGCAAGTCTTAGCAATTTCCTTGCTCATGATAATCAATTGCATTAACATGCTCTACTCTTAGCTAAATGTCTGTAGTTGCATTGAGAGTTAGCCCCTCAGATACCCCCAACTACTAAGACACTACCCAGTGCCAGAAACCCTGGTCGCGAGAGGCACCCAGGGGGAAGAAGATGCGAGGTAGGGTGGATAGTCTCGGAAGAGCTCCTGTCCAGAGGCCTACCTTGGTCGCTTAAGGACCGGTTCTTGGGAAAGTCTTTCCAATGCCATGTACGGATATACGGGTCAAAAAGGACATAGCCTTCGAGAATGCCCTGTAATGTGAGGCCTCGACTCACACTCCACCAGCTACCTCTGGCAAAGCTACCCCAGGGGCCACGGTGGGCAACGGAAATGCTGGAGACAGCCCCAGACAGAGGGCTGGGACTGGTCGGCACGGGTCGCATGTGACAGGGCTGGTAGGGCTCATGGGCGATGCATGCCCTAAATTATATGATGCATCCATACCCGGGTTAGTGTCCTTGTGTGGACGTTTATGCGATCCCTGTTTAGACCCCAGTAGCATCCGTGGGTAGACCCAGATGGAAGCTGTCCAGAGATGGACGCCAGTGGATACGAGTCCCGTAGGGTGGCCCTACCGTTGGCCACGGAAGGGTCGCCTGACCGTATAGTTTCAGGAGTACAAACCTCTGCAGAGTTACCCAATCTATCGATAGCCGTAGCTCTCGGTTATGAGCCCGTCTGGTTAAAGCTCCCACAGATTAGCCAGGAATAACCCATAGGAGTGACGATAATGAGGTAATGGTGATTGCGGGATCGATAGAAGGATCCGGGCCAGAATCACCGGGGGACTGGTAGGGAGGTTCTTGCACCTCCAGGACCCAACACCGGTTTATTTATCATTTGTCAACTAATAATGCATGTTCATACCTTCAATTGTTAAGTACTTGCTGAGTGCGGTGGTACTCAGACTTGCTTGTGAAGTCTTGCAGCTCCATCGGAAGGCTTCCCTCCCTTCACCGGCCCTGCAAGTCGTCTTGATCAGGTCCTAGTTCCGATCTTTACTTTTCAATTCTGGTTAGCCGTTGCTAACTCTTATGCAATTAATGTTTTCCTTTACCAGGAAATGACATTACTTCATGCTAGGTGGGCCCGCCGGGTGGCGGGGCCCACATGTGTGCTCTTTTATCCATTTATGGTTCATTCTATAATAAGGCTGGATATATTACATTGTGATGTAGAGGCTGGAATTTAAAACAATTCCTTTATCAAAAAATATATTTATTAATATATGCTATTTTTTGGCCCACGGTGTCGACTACGACAACTCTTTCACAAAAGAAATCTTGCTATGCGCTCCTTCTAAATTTCCCAAAACCACCCGTAGGATTAGTGAGTGTGCGTAGACCTTTCTTCGGCACTCCTTGTGTTTGAACTAATTGTTTAAATCCGTTAGGGGCTTAGGGCTTGTTTGGTTATATATAGTTCCATTTTTCAAATGGGCTGAGTGAGATTGGTGTGGATTGGGAGTGTTGACGCAAAAATCAGGTGGAGACAGATGCGCTAACACACGAGCAAAGGCGTGGCCTTGAAATCCGGGGCGTGCCAGTCAATCTGACCTGTTGATTGACAAGGATAAAATCGGACGTTAAGTAACAGCTGAAGAGCCGATTCTCTTGTTAGTGAAATCGAATATGATAAGACCGATTCCGATATATAAAGAAACAACACAGGGAGCCGATTCCGATAGATCAAACAGCAAAAAGCCGATGGATGACTAGCAATATAAGACAACTGTGAAGCGATCCAATATAGCTTAGTAAAGCAACACTTAGAACGATAATAATCAGCTATCAGATAAATCTCAAGATTATGCCTTTGACAGAGCCGATTATACCAAATTCTAAGCTGGATAGATGGTGGTAAAAACTAAAACGACAAGAGAAAACTTGTAGATCTAGCAAGTACCGATAACTGTCGAATAAATCTAAACGGAGCAACAGCGATACGCCCGATGCTAAAGCTTAGATATTACTCAGTAAAAGCGGAACTCACGAGCAAGCCTTGGAGATCTGGATCGCCTTGACTAACCCAGGAGAACTCGTTGCACAGAGAATAAGCTTGACGAAGTCGCCGACTTGTAAATAAATTGCGAGTAGTAAATGCAAGTAGTAAAAGTTTGTATATTGATGTGTTGGTAACCTCTTCACGACCCTTAGGGTTTATATTTATACCCTGGAATTACAGACTCCTAGTCCATCACGACATGAACAAACTTGACGCAAAAGAAAGAAACTACTTTGACTAAGACTCTAAATAACAATAAAAAGGTCAGCCCGTTATGGCCCATTCCAGCCTAAAGCTCACGACGCCTTCAGCTCACTTCTCCGAGTCCGATCCGATTCTGAAGTCTTGAATCTGTCTTCGATCCGATTCCGACTCGAACTTCACCTTCGATCTAAGTTCAATCTCTTATGAAATCTCCCCCAGGCGCCGGCTCTAATCACGTGTCAAAAAACACCATCAACATGGAGGTATTTTACTTGTTGGGAATTTCATACGTCCCAATCCCCATCAAACCGAATAAGGCTTTAGGATCTTAGCCCAATTACATGTGAACACCTATTTAACATTAATTCGAACTTTATTGTGTACTAACAATTGACATGGAGATGCCTCTGATCTGGCTGTCGACGTCCTGTTTCTTGCTCGGTGAAGAGGGCATGCCATTGGTGTCAGGGTTGGACGTGGCATATCGGTGCCCCTCTTGAAGTCGGGCATGGCAAGAGGGGATGGAATTTCGTCGTCCTGTTACTGCAAGTACCTAGACTTCATTGTCGTGTTTACTGCAGTGCCTACGAGATGGGGTTTGCAAGCTGTAACGGGGAAGGATGAGCTCGGGCAAAGTCTCCGCTCTCATAGTATACTGTGTAACAAGGGACAAAATTGCTGAGTTAGTTAGAGGCCCACCAATAATAAGTAGCTCAGGCAGTTGTTTGGGCTTGTTTCAGAAATAACACGCCATTATTGTACTTGGATCGGCTCGATCATTGTACGGGCCGAGTGGGACAATGATTGTACAGGGGATCGGCGCCATCATTGTCCTCATGCATCTGGCCACAGGCGCTGGTCCCGTGTCGTGCCTTGCCGTTCTGTCGCCATCAGATATCATGGAGTTTTTGGCCTCGATGTGGTCATCGGCGGTCTCCTTACACTGAAATCGTTCTGCCATTTCAGTGTTAAATTAAAAATTAAAGAATATTTGTAAAAAAACAATTTCTAATTCAAGCACCGTTGACATCCTTTTTGCAATAAAAGATATCTTACTACTTCCAGTTAATGCATAAGAAACGGATACAATACATAATGTGTTCGACGTGATGCATGGAAAATGATTGGAGCAAGCAACGAACAGCCCAACCAGCGCAGAGCAAACAGAGCAGATCGCAGAAAGTGGCGTCTAATCTCACTCCGGTTGACGGAACACGAATGGTGGAGGAGCTGGAGCAGCGTCCTCTACGACTAGCGTGTGGGGCTCGAGCTTGAACGGGTCGCACTCAGATGCTGCACCGGATCCATCCATCCACGGGAGCGGATGTGCTTGTGCCCGTGCACGTATAGGCAGAACTTGAATACGGGGACCAGCAGCTATCACTGACATTGACGATACACAACATTGAAAGTTTGTGCTCGTTACTGGAAGGCATGAGCATGAGTGCCTTCCATTTTCTTATCTGAAATGGCAATAGAACTCCCTACACGACAATGGAGCACAGTAGAGAGGTACTGAAGAACTTCCGTTGGTACGTTAATTACACAAAGTGTTCCACATTACAATGCCATGACCGTTGCACAAACGCATCTTTCCAATGCATCAGCATCCAGGAAATCTACAGCTTTCGTGAAGGTGTTTCAAGCTCTGTTCAGCAACATCTCACAGCTTACTTCACCTTGTTGCCTTGAGATATCTTCAAGGATTCCATGGCTTCACTGCATGTACAACAAAAATCAATCTTGCATGAGTATTGCAACTTGCAAGTCATCAGGCACAGAAGTACGACAACATATGGACAGCACACAGTATCCCCACTTCAACAATGTGAAGGGTCGATAAAGACTAAATGGTACAGATCTAACATACAGGTAACAACCTAAGGATTCAAGAATCAGGGTGTTCCAAATCCTGAAAGACTCACAACATAGTGGGTGTTGGTCAATATGATATGTTCAGACTGCCAGATGGGAGCACGATCATGTATGTGAAGTTTTCTATACAAATTACAAAATGACGGGATGCACGGAAACATGCATGCCGTAATAATTTAAAGAGAAATGGATACCGTAATGCATGCTCAATATCAGCGTTCTCTGGGTCCAGCTTGAATCCATCAAAAAGTGCTTCACACGCACTCCCATAGTCCTGATCATACAAGAACCAGTGAATGATCAACACAGTTTCCATAGGAAGTCAATATATAGCCAACAAGATTTTATATCTATCCCACCTTCAGTAACATCAGAGCTGCACCCTGACGGTAGCAGGCCTTTGGCCAATCAGGCCTCATCCTTCTGCATTCACCAGCATCCAGCAAAGCCTTCTGTCCATCACCCATGTGAAGCCAACAAAGGCTCCTATTCGAGAACAAGCTTGCATCATTAGGGTCAAGATCCATTGCCTGCATCCAAGTATCCAACAAGATAGGTCAAATAATACTATGGTAGAAGATTTTGTCAACTGAACGCTTGAGCATGAAATCCGCATGATGTGGCTCATCCACATATTAGTGCAGGGCACTCATAAATCACGTGAACACTTGAACTAAAAATGAGAAACTGTGGAAGAGGAAATAAACATAAAAAAATGCTAAAATACATATAGTATTGAAGTAAAAAAAACTGCAAACCAAATAAGTTGTATTTCAATGTTTCCTCTTTGAAAAATATGAAAGGAAATGCAGTAGGTCAGCTGTAGGAATCAAGCCCTATGAAAACTATCAAAAGTATACATATTTTCCGCTGTGGTGTTGGTGTTAGTTCTAGGTTTTCCAATTCTTAACCATTGTGGTCTCACACAAATACAGGTTATATATGGTTTAGACACCAGGGACAAATTGGACCAGTAGCAAGTGCACAAAGATCACATGACTTTGTCTAGTATGAAAGTTAGGAATGTTGACAGGCATTCAGATAGGTTGACTCATTGACATCGAGAGAAAAGCAGAAAATAGCATTTCAGTTGTAACTAGCTAGGTAGAGATGAGGTTGGACCGTCGGAGCCTCTAGGGACTAGTCTTGACAACCCTATAATATAAGAGAAGTGTACTGTAATTTGTGGTATGCAATCCCTCTAGTTCTCTCATCCCGATGTATGTCTATTTTCCCTAACTAATATTCTAATCCCCTTCCAGTTATGCTGTCTATCCTTGGTGGCTATCCCTTGACAACATGAAACACATCTCAAGTGTCGGGTTAAATGACTAGGTCATGCCTTCTGGTGGCTAAAAACCAGTAACACAAGCTCTAGTTAAAATTCTGCACCCGTGAGATGCATTATATTTTTTTATCAGAGAATTAAAAGCTGTAAGATATGAACATACTGAGAATATGATGCTACAATATACCTTAGTGTAGAACTCTGATGCAGAAGGATAATCCTTTCTCTCAACTGCCTCACTTCCTAGTGACTTCAACTTTGCTATTTTCCCTTTATTCGCATGTTCAGCCTGAACCATAAATAATGTCAAATAAGATGATGATCTGATAATTGATGAAAAGGACATTATAGATGCAGATATTTGGGAATACATAGTTTTAATTTGGCATGACTTTATGATCAGCATTTCTATGATTGCACAAGCATAGTGTTTTCTAATAGCCCACACACATAGAAATTTTGTTAGTCATACAACATCTATGGTCAGTGCTGTCAACGAAAATGACTCCTAAGCAACTGACAATATCAACATAGCACATCTAACAAACAGAAAATGCCATCTAATCTTAGAGCCCACACCCGTGGAAACTTTGGTTGTTCATTGTTAACCATCACCAATATAGGTTCCTCATATTTCTTCTCTTAGACATTCTTCTAGTGCAATCAAGTCTAACTCATATTCTCTATAGAATATTAAAGTTAAGATGATTTCCAAATCAGTAAATGACATTTGTGCACACAGGGAGTAGGCAGAAGTATCTAACCACAATGGAATGAAATATAATTGTCATGGTATCACTCAGTAAGGTCCTGTATGGAATGCAAAAAATTTCAGGAGTTTGGTGTAACTCTATCCAATCTATCTGTTCCAAACAGGCTATAAGCATAAGTAAAGTGCAAAGAGAATAGAAGCAAAAGAAAAATTGAAAAAAAAGTTAACTAAGCATGAATTTTCATTTCAATTGTCCATGCTTTGTCCCATATTACTTAAAAACAGACCCAAGATAGACCTCTCTTTTTAATAAATTGAAATGGTTAAACCTTTAGGAATGGTTATCCAAATGTGCCCTTTGATCATATCATCTTTTTATGTGGAAGTATGAAATAAAGAGTAGAAGTAATTGTTTGAGTTAATCAATTAGTCAAGTTGAGGTTTCACGCTGTGTCATTGGCCAACAAGAGCATTCGTGTTTTCAACCTAAATTTACAATCGGCTGGAATCCAACCAGAATTAATGATGAATACTAAATATTTATCTTCTCAAAGTAGAAAAGGGTGAATTCGTTTTACTACCTTCTACAACCACCTTAACGACTTACATCAATAAAAACGATACAGAGAAAGCTGTGCAGCATTCTTCGAAAAAGTAACAGCTTGCAAGCACACATGCTATTAAAAAATTACAGTAATTACCATAACAAGAATAAGTAACACTACAAACATTATTAGTAGCCTAGAACCGGGTATCATATATTGTTACAAACAATAAAACATATAGCTTGGAATCATGGAGCCACATAGCACAGAAAAATAACTCGAGGTCTCTTTGCTAAGTTAGGTGGACAAGGGTTCCTAAGGAAAAACATTGATTGCATGGATCATGGTAAAGCAACAACAAAACTATGAGCAGGAAACAAGTAACATGAAGCCAATTATCAAATATTTATGCTCCAAAGCTGGATGAATTGAAGAGCTGCAGTGTTTACAAGTGACAAAGAGGTAAGTCTTACATCATTGAGAGTTTTATGATTCACGCCGGCAGCTGTAGTCTCCAGTAAGAAATTCAAGCACTCAGATGAGACATCAAGTCCATTTATAGACTCGAAAAATGCACTGAACATACAATCTTCGTTGATATCAGCACCAGCCTATCATGTAAATAAATGATACATACCTAAGAAAGGAAGTTAAACTTTCCAAACTTATTAGGCATCGGAAAATAAGAAACCGGAAATAACAACCCCAATACAATTCTAGGCATGGGCGGAGCTAGTATTGGTGCACCTGTATGCACGTGCATACCTAGCTTTTTCTAGAAAAAATTAAATATACTTCACACTTATACACATATACGTTGGATGGTGGGCTGGAATCTTAATTTTTTTTGTTGCAAACAGCCCAAGTAATTTCTCTGCAGGAGGCAGCAGCCCGCAACCTAGGCCGGCCTAAAAGGCTAAAACGGCCCATCAACATCAAATCCACCGATCCCCCCTAGCCCCTTCTTCTTTCTGCTGCCGTTCACGCTCGTCACTTCGTCAGAGCGCTCGGCCTCGACTCGACTCGCAAGTTTCCCCAAATCGCAAAATCAAAATACCCAACCCTAGGAGGCGGCGTGCGGGCGGCCAGCTCCGCGTGACCGCGCCTCCCTCACACTCCAAAGGTTTATAAAAATGAAAAGCCTTGAGCTTTCCGTTATGATTGTTAAAGAAAAGTTGCACACTACACATGATGTTGTTTACATGCTTCTCAATTTGGTGCTAGTACTTCCTGTAGTAACCGCTAGTGTTCCAACGCAAAGTTAAAACTACTGTTCCAAGCCATGAAAGAATAGGAACTGAAAGTAGAGTTTGTATCTTTATTTTGTAACTTTCATTTGTTTCATGGATATTTTAGAGTTGAAGAACATGTATCTTTACTTTTCTAATAATTAGCATTGACTTATTGTTCAACTTTTACTGTTCAACTTGGACTTTTTTTTTGTTAATGAGATGTGCATACCCAACTCTAGAATCCTGGCTCCGCCACTGATTCTAGGTCTGGAATAATGAAAGATGAAGGAATAGTACTGTGGGGACCCCTTGGCCAGGACGTCCCTCGATCACCCGTATCAGTCCCTGGATCAGTACGCTGATACGGATTTCGATACAGATTAGTGTCAGAAGCAGTAAATGACGTATAAATTAAAATAACTATATACCGTTTTAACTAGCGGAGCACGGGCGGGCACTCATTCCTCAGTTGGAATGAGCTGTAGCACCTCACAGCCCTGGAGTTCTAACCTGTACGACAATGAAAGCAAGAGTGAGTATTCAGAGTTGAATACTCAGCAAATCTCACAAATTCAATAATATAATTATAAATTAAAAGAATGTAAATGTTGGGCCTGGAGGGGCATTTCCTCCCTGCCAGTCCCGACATTAACCCCAGAACCCAGTCATCGGCGCTCCTGCCGTCCGGTTCTCCATGCGATAAAAATATATCTAATCAGTGGGGGCTTTGACTAAGTGGACTCATTCCGGAGTCACGGCTATCAAGATAGATTTTACACTCTGCAGAGGTCGTACTTATCTACCCCGCATTCGGTCAGTCCCTACCTTCGTCAAGGCAAGTACTGCCCTGTGAGACTCGTACCCACCGGTGACCATCGCTGGTCAGCATTCCCTAGGTCCAGCCACAGGTAATACTGGGGGCTAAGCAGGGTCCACTAATCATCCGCCTCGCGGATGCTGACCCGGGTCTGTGAGCGCATTAGTTAGGGCCCTCGGCCCTCAGGGTCTCCGACCCTGTATCCTAGTCGACCCGTGCCGCCCAGTCCCAGTCCTCTGCCTGGGGCTGTCTCCAGCATACCCGTTCCCGACTTGGTGCGTGCCCGACTCGGCACCAGGCGCTACCCAGTTCGCCGGTCGGCACTCTGCACCAATCATACGGCTCCTTGGGCTGGGTTACTAAGTTCCGCTGGTGGGGTGTGAATCAAGGCCTCACATAAATAGGCACTCCCGTAGGCTGTGCCTTTTTGGCATGCGGGGTTGTACTAGGCACTAGAAAGACTCTCCCATGAATCAGTCCTTAGCTGAGATCAGAGCGGCTCTTAGGATTCCCCGTAGCGAGGCCATCCTTCCACTCCCAATCTTAAAGCATCTATATAGCGAAGCTAGGCTTCTACCCACGTGAAGCCTCCTTATAGCTTAAGCTGCAGAAATGGTAAACTTTAGTGATTTGGGTGATATTATTGGTGAGACTTGCCTTCATTGTCGGTCCTTAGACGTTCCGTACGCGGGCGTATACCATATGTCGACCGGGCGGGGCTTCGGGCCTTCTGGAGCTTCGGCGTCGCGTCGGGCCCGGTCAGGCTATCGAACAATAAAACACATAAAATAATATCAATACATCAATCAATGCCTATAGATTAGAAAGAGAAAGGGGAGATGGATATTCCGGGGCTTACCTAGGGATCGGGTGGGATGTTTGACGGATTATCCATTAATTATTTAATAATAATTAATGAATAGGACGATGGGGCTTAGGAGGGGTTTAGCCGGTGGGGTGGCTTCTAAGTGTGGGAGAAAGGGCTAGGGATAATTATTCTGAGAATTACTGGATATCCAAGTAATTTCTGAATAATTATATTAATTATTTAGAAATAGATTTCTAAATAATTAAGGGATATTGATTGAATTTCTATTAATATTCTAGAAAATTATTAATATAATTTTCTGGGAATATTATGGGCGGCATAACGACTAGCGTTCGCTAATATCTGGGATTTTGGGTCAGGTAGCATATGGGCCGGGTTTTATCTAGGGCTTTATTTGGGCAGTGCAACGGCTACACGGGGCTAGGGTTTAGTAACCGGGGTTTTCGGTTGGGCGGCATAACGGCTATACCGGGGAATATATCGGGTTTGGATTTGGGCAGCGCAACTGCTAGGCGGGGCTAGGATCGGGGTTTCAGTCGGGCATTACCACGGCTAGGGTGGACTGAGCGGGAAACTTGGATCGGGCAGCATCCCGGCTAGGGTTGCGAAGTAGCGAGCAGCGATGGGGTTTAGCGGCGGGGGTCAGGCATTGTGCGGCCAGCCGAACTGGCATCATCCACAATGCTGGGCGAAATGGCTAAAGCTACGCCGCTGGTTAGACTGTTCCGGGCGTACCCGAGAGCAGAGCAGAGCAGCAGTTGGCGCACCTTTTTCCTACGTGTACGTGGGTGGTGTGGTATGACTAAAGCTACGCCGCTGGTTAGACTATTCCGGGCGTACCCGGGAGCAGAGCAGAGCAGCAGGTGGCACACCTTTTCTATTGCGTAAATGGGCAGCGCTTCCGCAGTGTGTGCGTGTGTTATTGCATGCGAGAGCCGAGCTCCTCCTGCGCTCCCGGTGAGAGCTCGAGCTCTCACTCTTACAGAGCGAGGGAGAGCTTCTGGCTCTCGTGCTGGTGGGGCGAGCAGGAACGAGGGGTCTCGTCTCCTTTTATAGGCGCACGTAGGGAAGGACTGCTGAACCCTGGCTTCTGCAGCAAGGAGGGTGTGTGGCTCGCGTGCAGTGGCCGAGCGGGCTAGCGAGGCGAGCAGGGCGGGGGGTGCCGGCCTGCAGGCCGGGGCTGGCTTCACCGTTAAGGAAGCGAGGCAGGGGGTATGTGGCGTGCAGGCACGGGGCTAGGGTGCAGCGTGGCTTTACGGCAGTGGGCGAGGTAAGCGGAGGAGCGAGAGCCCCTCGTGCTCCTGCTCCTGCTCAGCCTCGGACTGGCCGGCTGCCTTCGGCACTAGGCTGGGCGACGTGGCGGACGGAGGACACGAGGTCCGTGCCGCATGGAGCACACGGCCGCTGCGCAGGCGAGGAGGCGGGGCAGCGCTCGGCACAGGCGGGGTGCAGGGCGGTAACGGCGGCCATGGCCGGCCCGGCTGGTGTGGCGGCACCGAGCGGTGGCGGAGGGCAATGGGGAAGACAAAAATGGGTTTAGGAGGCCGGCGCGGTTGCGATGACGTAGGAGGGAGGGTGACGGGCTACTGGCCGGAGTTTCGGCGGCGTCGTCAGCCGGCGGCGGCGCCTGGCGGCGGCGGCGCTGCAACCTGCAGCGTTAGGGCTGCGGAAGGAGGACGACAGGCGCGTGGGCTGGGGGGTCGCGCGGCCTGGCAGCGTGGGATGCAGCCTGCTGAAAGTGCGTGGGCTGCTCTTGCGGGCTGGCGGCGGAGTGGGCTGAGGGGGCGCGCGCACGGGCCGTTCCTGGGCTGGGAGCCGGAGCGCGCGCGTGGGTCAAGGCGAGGGGGAGGAGGCGCATGGGCCGGGCGCGTGCGGGTGGGCCGCGGCGGCCTGCTGGCCTGGAGGGGAGGACGCGGCGCGGTGGGCCAGAGAGCGAGCTGGGCTGCTGGGCCGAGGAGAAGGGAGGGGAGGGGGCCGCGGCAACGGGTGGGCCGCGGGAGAAGGGAAGCGTGCCCGCTGGGCCGCGTGGTGAGGGTGGCCTGCGGCCTGAGGGAAAAGAGGAAGGGGCGCGGCCTGGGCCGTGGGCCGGCCGAGGGAGGTGGGAAGGCGAGGTGAGGACAGGAGTTTAAGGGTAAAAGATGGACTTCGAGTCTGGGCTGCAAGGAGGAATGGGCTGAAAGGGGGTTGTGGCCCGTTAGGGGAATAAGAAGGTTTTCTATTTGTCTGAAAATAGTTTAGAGTTTGAATTTGAATGTAGATTCAAATGTAAATGAGATTTTGAGATGAGACTTGAGGGAGATAGTTTTTAGAATATTTTGGAAAGTTTTGAGATGGTAATATTCAAATTAAATTTGAATATTAAATCTAAACTTTGGAAAGAGATTTGGAGGGAGTTCTATCTCTTGAAATTTAGAGATTAGAGAGGGGTTCTAAAGCATTCAAATGCAACACTCATGTCACGATTAAATGCATGGTTTTATGTAGAAAATGTATTTTGAATAGTCAGAGAAAAAGCGATTATATTTAATTAAGGAGAATTATGAAATATATATATTTTTAAATGCTTTCAAATTACGGGGTGTTACAGGGCTACCCCACTTAAAGAAATCTCGTCCCGAGATTTAAGGCTAGAAAGAGGATCTAGGGCTTTAACCTAACATTCTTCTAATTTACGGCGCCGATCAGGGTTTCCATTATTTATTAAAAGGAATTTCTTCTCCCTTTTAATTTAAACAAAATTCTTTTTCTTTGTAATTATATGTTTCTCATTTCCAGGCGTGGGAGTACGATTGTTGACGCTTACTTCCATTACTCCCGAATGTATCCAATTAGTTTCTGTCGTTCTTGGGGCGACTCGATGAAATATTCTTCCTGAGTTGTTTTAATCGTCAAGTTCTTGAGGTCAAAAACCTTTTCCTTTGTTCGGGTTACTACCCTACTTAAAGGATCAACTCAGGGTTTCCTTGATCCTAATTCGAGATTTTCCTTCCGAACGGATTTCTCAAATTAAAACCTCGGATTTCCATATCTTCTTTAGGTTTTCGTCCAAATTTTCTATCCAAGTTTTTCTTTACCTGGATGTACTCATGCTTGGTTTTACTACTCCTTCAAGTGTCCTATTCTTGATCATTCAACTATCTCGGGCGTAGTTTTCTTCTTGATAACCTTGCTTCGCTTGGAGTGGTTAGGTTCGGGGAAAGTTATAGCTGGGGTTACAAGGAATCTAGTAATTGTTTCGGGGTTACCAGACGGGGAGAAAGGAATCTAGGGTAGGAAACTTGGGTGACCACTTCTCACCAGAAAATTTGGTATGGTGATTCTTCTGGATTGAGAAGTGTCCCCTCGAATGGACAGATGGTTGTGGACCTGGGGTTGGTGGGTTGGCTAACCATTCTTAGTGGAATTTGGTTTCCAAATTTTTGGTGTGGTGATTCTTCAGATAAATCACCTAATTCTTCCACTAAGATTCATTTCTTAAGCTTCTTCTATCTAAAGCGGGTCGTTTTGGGTTCCCTAGGGTAGTTGCGATGGTTGGGTGGTTCGTTTCGGGGATGTCAGGCTAGAATGGTCATTCCAGGTGGATGAGTCTGGTTTAACCATTCCCTGGATAGGGTATAATGGGAGGGTTCTACGGGGTATCCGAAGATGAGTCTCCTTTCGGAGTGAGGTGATGGTCATGGCAAATCTCAAGAGCGTAGTGGTTTATTCGGGCCATGACCTCGGCTAAGGTGACTACGAGAAGACGGTTGGATGGTGACAGTTGCCAGAAATGGTGAGGGGGAGAGTTAGAGGGTTTTTGATTACGAAGGGAAAAAAGATGTGACTGAGGAGCATTTTTCTAAGAAACTTGCATGCCTTAGTGATTTATGAGAACTAGGGTTGTTTATTTCTAGTGACGGAGAATAGACGGGTGAAGGACTACGATTATCGAGTTGGGATGGGTAATATTCTCGGGATGGTGGTGAGGTTCTCGTGGATAGATGACGATTGAGAGGCAGGCTTAGATAAGCTTGCATGCCTCAATGATCTGCCAGGAAACAAGATAATTCCCTGTTAAGGAAGATTGTGGGTTCTTGCGGTGGTCAGGGTATTTTGGCAGAGTATCAGTTTGGTGGTGAGTGTATGAGGGCAGGTCTCTTGGAATATTTTGGAAAGGAGGGTATGTAATGTGGTGTCGAGGTGATGAATATACGAGATTTCTTTTTAGTTTTTGTGGGAATGGACCGAGTCAAGGATTGTGGTTGGTTGATTTGTTTAGTAGGTGATGGGTCAGAAATTAAATGTTTACTAGAGAGAAAAATGTACGAACTTCTCTAGTATTGCCGGTGTGGGGGAGAAATGGATGGAGATTTCTCGGGGAAATGGCGTGGTTCGGTTGGGAAGAATCGTCGACGTGCTTGTGCTTGGTGCGTCGGCATTTTTGTGAGGGAGTGGATTTAGCTTGTTCTCGGGTGAGAGAAGCTTGAATTCTAGGGAAGGCTATTGAGGACTTGGTAAAGATGATTGGTGGTCTGGTTTTATCAAGAATTGGTTTGCTTTGAGGAATAAGCGGAGGTTTGGTTATTCCTATGCGAATCTTCGTGGGAGTTGGCTTGATGAAAATGGTATTAAGATTTTCAAGGTACAGTGTCGATGAATAGGATTTTCTGGAAGTTGAGGGGAATTAAGGGAGAGATGGTGTCAGGAATGACAGGGATTTCGGAAATATATGAATGTCATCAGTCCTGATTCAAGAAATGATGTCGGTCAATCCAGAAGTACTTAGCTGGATGGGGTTGACCTTGGGATTGATAAAAGTAGACGTTAATTTGTCAGTGGTGGATTCAAGAATTGTAGAACCTAGGGTCAGGTTTCTAACTGAGATCCTTATATCTTCTTATTGGTTTCTTCAGCTTTCACGGATTTCTGTTCCAAGATTCTACTCAGGGATTCTGTCTTTGTCACATTCATAGTATAAACTTGGTTTACACTATTCCTGTGATTATTCTGTATTTCCCTGGAATCTGTATGTGGTGGCTCATATCCTGCGGTTTTCCGAGTATACTGTCTTGATTATTTCGGAATTTACCCCACTTAAGAGGGTTTGATTCCGTATTCCATATCAGACATGTAGAATTATTTTTCAGAAACTTTCTTCATTTTGAACCTTGGCTTGATCTGATAACGTTAGAAGGACAAGGCTACAGATGATCCTTAGGTTTTAAGGAAAGAGTGGTTCTATCCACGCATTTCTACAATCAACTATCAATCAAATCCATATCTATTATATGAAAAGGGGGAAACTATTATCCGGGGCTTAGTCAAGCATTATTTAATCAAAAATACGTTACTATAAGGTCGTAGGCTTATTTCCTATAGAAAACTCATTATTATTTTAACTCGATTTCTAGTTACTCTGGCAGCATTTGCTTTTCGGCAAATCTTTCTCTCATAATTTCCATATTACGGATCATCTTCCGAACTTCATTCTCATGATCCATACCTGTCAGAGTAACATTTCGAGTTAAGCATGAGATAAGGGGAATTCAGGGCATGAAATAAGGATTTTTCTGACAATTTTTGAAAAATATGAAAAGAATAGAAGGTTTCAGGCTTCCTAATGCGTATGGGTCGTCTTATATGGTGCTAAGAATTTATTTACGGCTCTGATACCACCCTGTGGGGACCCCTTGGCCAGGACGTCCCTCGATCACCCGTATCAGTCCCTGGATCAGTACGCTGATACGGATTTCGATACAGATTAGTGTCAGAAGCAGTAAATGACGTATAAATTAAAATAACTATATACCGTTTTAACTAGCGGAGCGCGGGCGGGCACTCATTCCTCAGTTGGAATGAGCTGTAGCACCTCAAAGCCCTGGAGTTCTAACCTGTACGACAATGAAATCAAGAGTGAGTATTCAGAGTTGAATACTCAGCAAATCTCACAAATTCAATAATATAATTATAAATTAAAAGAATGTAAATGTTGGGCCTGGAGGGGCATTTCCTCCCTGCCAGTCCCGACATTAACCCCAGAACCCAGTCATCGGCGCTCCTGCCGTCCGGGTTCTCCATGCGATAAAAATAAATCTAATCAGTGGGGTCTTTGACTAAGTGGACTCATTCCGGAGTCACGGCTATCAAGATAGATTTTACACTCTGCAGAGGTCGTACTTATCTACCCCGCATTCGGTCAGTCCCTACCTTCGTCAAGGCAGGTACTGCCCTGCGAGACTCGTACCCACCGGTGACCATCGCTGGTCAGCATTCCCTAGGTCCAGCCACAGGTAATACTGGGGGCTAAGCAGGGTCCACTAATCATCCGCCTCGCGGATGCTGACCCGGGTCTGTGAGCGCATTAGTTAGGGCCCTCGGCCCTCAGGGTCTCCGACCCTGTATCCTAGTCGACCCGTGCCGCCCAGTCCCAGTCCCAGTCCTCTGCCTGGGGCTGTCTCCAGCATACCCGTTCCCGACTTGGTGCGTGCCCGACTCGGCACCAGGCGCTACCCAGTTCGCCGGTCGGCACTCTGCACCAATCATACGACTCCTTGGGCTGGGTTACTAAGTTCCGCTGGTGGGGTGTGAATCAAGGCCTCACATAAATAGGCACTCCCGTAGGCTGTGCCTTTTTGGCATGCGGGGTTGTACTAGGCACTAGAAAGACTCTCCCATGAACCGGTCCATAGCTGAGATCAGAGCGGCTCTTAGGATTCCCCCTAGCGAGGCCATCCTTCCACACCCAATCTTAAAGCATCTATATAGCGAAGCTAGGCTTCTACCCACGTGAAGCCTCCTTATAGCTTAAGCTGCAGAAATGGTAAACTTTAGTGATTTGGGTGATATTATTGGTGATACTTGCCTTCATTGTCGGTCCTTAGACGTTCCGTACGCGGGCGTACACCATATGTCGACCGGGCCGGGCTTCGGGCCTTCTGGAGCTTCGGCGTCGCGTCGGGCCCGGTCAGGCTATCGAACAATAAAACACATAAAATAATATCAATACATCAATCAATGCCTATAGATTAGAAAGAGAAAGGGGAGATGGATATTCCGGGGCTTACCTAGGGATCGGGAGGGATGTCTGACGGATTATCCATTAATTATTTAATAATAATTAATGAATAGGACGATGGGGCTTAGGAGGGGTTTAGCCGGTGGGGTGGCTTCTAAGTGTGGGAGAAAGGGCTAGGGATAATTATTCTGAGAATTACTGGATATCTAAGTAATTCCCGAATAATTATATTAATTATTTAGAAATAGATTTCTAAATAATTAAGGGATATTGATTGAATTCCTATTAATATTCCAGAAAATTATTAATATAATTTTCTGGGAATATTATGGGCGGCATAACGGCTAGGGTTCGCTAATATCTGGGATTTTGGGTCGGGTAGCATATGGGCCGGGTTTTATCTAGGGCTTTATTTGCGCAGTGCAACGGCTACACGGGGCTAGGGTTTAGTAACCTGGGGTTTTCGGTTGGGCGGCATAACGGCTATACCGGGGAATATCTGGGGTTTGGATTTGGGCAGCGCAACTGCTAGGCGGGGCTACGATCGGGGTTTCAGTCGGGCATTACCACGGCTAGGGTGGACTGAGCGGGAAACTTGGATCGGGCAGCATCCCGGCTAGGGTGGCGAAGTAGCGAGCAGCGATGGGGTTTAGCGGCGGGGTCAGGCATTGTGCGGCCAGCCGAACTGGCATCGTCCACAATGCTGGGCGAAATGGCTAAAGCTACGCCGCTGGTTAGACTGTTCCGGGCGTACCCGAGAGCAGAGCAGAGCAGCAGTTGGCGCACCTTTTTCCTACGTGTACGTGGGCGGTGTGGTATGACTAAAGCTACGCCGCTGGTTAGACTGTTCCGGGCGTACCCGGGAGCAGAGCAGAGCATCAGGTGGCACACCTTTTCTATTGCGTAAATGGGCAGCGCTTCCGTAGTGTGTGCGTGTGTTATTGCATGCGAGAGCCGAGCTCCTCCTGCGCTCCCGGTGAGAGCTCGAGCTCTCACTCTTACAGAGCGAGGGAGAGCTTCTGGCTCTCGTGCTGGCGGGGCGAGCAGGAACGAGGGGTCTCGTCCCCTTTTGTAGGCGCACGTAGGGAAGGGCTGCTGAACGCTGGCTTCTGCAGCAAGGAGGGTGCGTGGCTCGCGTGCAGTGGCCGAGCGGGCTAGCGAGGTGAGCAGGGCGGGGGGTGCCGGCCTGCAGGCCGGAGCTGGCTTCACCGTTAAGGAAGCGAGGCAGGGGGTATGTGGCGTGCAGGCACGGGGCTAGGGTGCAGCGTGGCTTTACGGCAGTGGGCGAGGTAAGCGGAGGAGCGAGAGCCCCTCGTGCTCCTGCTCCTGCTCAGCCTCGGACTGGCCGGCTGCCTTCGGCACTAGGCTGGGCGACGTGGCGGACGGAGGACACGAGGTCCGTGCCGTGTGGAGCACACGGCCGCTGCGCAGGCGAGGAGGCGGGGCAGCGCTCGGCACAGGCGGGGTGCAGGGCGGTCACGGCGGCCATGGCCGGCCCGGCTGGTGTGGCGGCACCGAGCGGTGGCGGAGGGCAATGGGGAAGACAAAAATGGGTTCAGGAGGCCGGCGCGGTTGCGATGACGTAGGAGGGAGGGCGACGGGCTACTGGCCGGAGTTTCGGCGGCGTCGTCAGCCGGCGGCGGCGCCTGGCGGCGGCGGCGCTGCAACCTGCAGCGTTAGGGCTGCGGAAGGAGGACGACAGGCGCGTGGGCTGGGGGGTCGCGTGGCCTGGCAGCGTGGGATGCAGCCTGCTGAAGGTGCGTGGGCTGCTCTTGCGGGCTGGCGGCGGAGTGGGCTGAGGGGGCGCGCGCACGGGCCATTCCTGGGCTGGGAGCCGGAGCGCGCGCGTGGGTCAAGGCGAGGGGGAGGGGGCGCATGGGCCGGGCGCGTGCGGGTGGGCCGCGGCGGCCTGCTGGCCTGGAGGGGAGGACGCGGCGCGGTGGGCCAGAGAGCGAGCTGGGCCGCTGCGCGGGGGAGCTGGGCCGAGGAGAAGGGAGGGGAGGGGGCCGCAGCAACGGGTGGGCCGCGGGAGAAGGGAAGCGTGCCCGCTGGGCCGCGTGGTGAGGGTGGCCTGCGGCCTGAGGGAAAAGAGGAAGGGGCGCGGCCTGGGCCGTGGGCCGGCCGAGGGAGGTGGGAAGGCGAGGTGAGGACAGGAGTTTAAGGGTAAAAGATGGACTTCGAGTCTGGGCTGCAAGGAGGAATGGGCTGAAAGGGGGTTGTGGCCCGTTAGGGGAATAAGAAGGTTTTCTATTTGTCTGAAAATAGTTTAGAGTGTGAATTTGAATGTAGATTCAAATGTAAATGAGATTTTGAGATGAGACTTGAGGGAGATAGTTTTTAGAATATTTTGGAAAGTTTTGAGATGGTAATATTCAAAGTAAATTTGAATATTAAATCTAAACTTTGGAAAGAGATTTGGAGGGAGTTCTATCTCTTGAAATTTAGAGATTAGAGAGGGGTTCTAAAGCATTCAAATGCAACACTCATGTCACGATTAAATGCACGGTTTTATGTAGAACATAAATGTATTTTGAATAGTCGGAGAAAAAGAGATTATATTTAATTAAGGAGAATTATGAAATATATATATTTTTAAATGCTTTCAAATTACGGGGTGTTACAAGTACCTCAACCAGGAGCTTCACACATTTAACCTCGTAACCCTCACTAGCAGAAAAACTCACATTGGTGCGTGGCACTTAGTGCCGGTCAGCCTGGAGCCGGCACTAACGTGGCCCGAGCGAGGAACAGTGACCGCGAAGCCACGTTAGTGCCGGTCAATAACACCAGCCGGCACTAACGTGCGTCATTTAGTGCCGGCTGGTGTTAATTGACCGGCACTAACGTGAGGCGCCCATTTAGTGCTGGTCAATAACACCAGCCGGCACTAAATGACGCACGTTAGTGCCGGCTGGTGTTATCGACCGGCACTAACGTGTCCCGAGCAGGTTCCTTTAAAAGGACATCATCTCTCACTCAATCACATGTGATGCATAGGTGAGATGGTAAGGAAGCAACGCGCGAGGCTAGAGGTCGTGGGTTCGAATCCTCGCGGCCGCGTACGCGTATTTACATGTGAAAAAATCGCGTGACTTGTGACTTGCGATTAATATTTTTTGGTTGACGTAAAAGCACGTTAGTGCCGGCTGCTACGCGTATTTACGCGTGACTTGTGACTTGCGATTAATATTTTTTGGTTGACGTAAAAGCACGTTAGTGCCGGCTGGGGTTACCAGCCGGCACTAATATGTGCACGTTAGTGCCGGTCGTTTTGACCGGCCACAGGGACCGGTACTAAGGCCCCCTGTGACCGGCACTGATAAGAGGTTTTCTCCCCGTGCCTAAATCCATTCCTCGATTCGATTTCTAGTACAAGACTTGGGTGATTAATGATTAACCAAGCCAAACGTTTGAAGGGGAGCAAATCTCTTTAAAATAAGATAATGTTTATTGTTGCATGTTAGACTTTGCCGCGTGTGTGGTGGTGTCTAAGCAGCGACGTTAAATTTCAATGCCAGAGGTGCATGCGCAAAGCTTGTATACCAACCAAACAGCTGCAATAGAAGAGGAGGGTTGCCACATGTTTGATGTGGCGAGGCCTAAAAAAGTTTAAAGCTCTTTGAAATAAACATTTTGTAAAGGAGGGTGATTTGCTACGACAAAAGGGCTCAAAAAGGTTCCCTGACACTCTATCTCTAAGGTGAAGACATTTTATTATCTACACCAAAAAGGACTGACGAATTTGACAGTCAAATATTACATCTTACTCTAATAATATCTACACCGTTAGATTTTATGATGATCGAACGTACTAGATTAATCTAAAGAATTCATATTGATTGCATCACTAATTTAGTATTTTTTTAAAACACGTGCATGTGAATGTGTTCTTCTGCTAGTATTACATAAAGGACGAAGGTTTTTCCTAATTAGGTACAGGATATATGGGTATCTACATAATCTTTGGACACCGACTAGCACAGCCTCAACTATCATGCCAAACTCTCATCACGTTTAAGGTGTGAATTTCAAGTTATCACTAGTAGACAAGGCCCTATCGGCACCAGTTGAGAACCCCTTTAGCACCGGTTTAGCATCGAGTCAAATACCCGGTGCCAAAAACATCCCTTTAGCACCGGTTGAAACTATCACCCGGTGCTAATGAATTTTGCATGGAGAAAAATTAAATGTTTCTTCTACTATTCATCTCTTCTCTCTCATCTCTTTTTTTCCGCCACCACACATCTTTCTTCTTCTTTGTTCTTGTTCTTCAAGAACAGCAAAAAAAGAAAATAAACGGTGGGAAAGAATTGAACGGAGAAAAAAAGGAGTAGTATTAGAAAGAACTTCCTTACATTATATGCACACAATTTACAGGAGCAAAATAACCATGACTTTAATCGATTACAGGCAAGGTAAGATCCAACAGAGAGGGGCCGCCGGCCCGCGCCGCCGGAGAGCCTACACGCCGCCGCGACCTAGCCCCTGACCCCGCCTGACCCGGCTTGCCTCGCGCGCCAGCGCCGCTGGCCACGCGCGCGTCCACGCCTCGCCTTGCGTGCCCACGGCGCCAGCGCCGCCAGCCGCCCGTGCGCCTCGCCCGCGCGCCCGCCCTGCCCGTCGGCCGCCGCCGCATCTGCAGACCTGAGAGCAAAGTGAGAAGAGCAAGAGGAAAAGGAGAAGTGAAGATAAGGCTTGAAGAGAGAAGAAGGGAGAATAGGAGAGAAAATAAAGAAGGGAGAAGGGGTAGCCGGCCAGCTACTTTTGCATGTGCGCGCTTCCTCATTTTGCACCGGTTGCAGCTTTCACCCGGTGCTAAATGCATTAGCCCCGGTTGGCGGCTGCCACCGGTGCTAATAGGTGGATTTAGCACCGGATTTTATTACAAGCCGGTGCTAAAGCCTTCTCATTTTTCCCCCTCAGCCTTCTATCCTTTGTACCCGGTGCTAAAGTTCTACTAGCACCGGGTCCAAATATGGCCGAGGCGTTTGTAGGCGGCGGATAGCTTCTTTCTAGTAGTGTATGTAACAAACAATGCGTTTGGGCCTTATCATCAAGAAGTACTATCTTGGGTGCCAAAAAAGTCTCTAATAGTTCAAAAGTGCAACAATGTTAGGGACTCCTAGGACTCCTTTGTTTACAAAGAATTAGGGGTAACATTAGAAACTTATAAAAAGAGGACAAAATAAGTGTTGAGTACCCAAGAAATAGATAAAGCATCGAATGCACATAATTAAATTAATTGTATTTGCTTTATTTGATGTGCTTAGATGTTAATAAATCTATACTATAAAGGACGACGAAATTTTTGTACCAAATCTTACGTGTTACTCTTAGCCCTTCAACACTACCGTCCGATTTTATGATGACGATCGGACGCTCTAGATTAATCTAAATAGTCTAAGTTTACTACATTACTGCTACACCGGCGTATTTTATCAGTGGCGGACCCAGGCAGTTTGTGGGTAGTCCTGGGACTACCCCAATTCCCAGCAGCTTAGCACTGTGTACTGCTGTAACAACTACTATTTGACACGGTATACTACTGTTTTTCACTGTTAATACACTGTGTGACTACCCGCAATTCTTACTCTGGATCCGCCACTGATTTTATGATGATCCATATTGACTACATCATTAATTCATTAATTTTGTAATTTAGTAAAACACGTGTCTGTGGCACGTGCCCTTCTGCTAGTTTAATTAAATAAACTTAGAATAGTTTGACATAGATAACCTCGAAATCTCATATATTTGAGGATGGACGAAGCAGTTCAAAACTCATCAAAATTCAGAACCAAGTGCAAGGCACAACGGAAGCACGCCACTTAGGCCTCGTCTGGAATAGGAGAATTTCACAGGAAACGATTCTAGAGGAAGAAAACAGAGGTAACGCGTATGGAACGAAGGAAAGGGCGGGACTTCTACACAAAACGCAGGAACCAGAAAATCTACTCCGATCCAAGAGAACGAATCTCGCTGCTCTCTCTCTGCCTTCGCTTCTCCTCCCTCCCTCTCATGCTCATCTCCTCTTCCTGCCATGGCTGCGCGCCTACGCTCTAGAGATTTTGGCGCCTCTCCCAACGCCTTGGACACCCTAGACATGGTGGACAGTAGCTGATTTTAGCCGCCACCCTAAAGAATATGGTTCGATATAGAATATTTGGATATAGAAGATTTGGATGGACGGTTTTTCTCCGAGAGAAGAACGACCAGGACCAATGTCTCATACGGAGGTAGAAGAAAAGCACGTGGAGGGTAGATAAGATGTTATTTGCCCTTTTCCTTTGTAATAATTATATTTGAGTTTATATTTACTCAAATATTGTACATTGCGATCCCTTATAAACTCTACTTTCTCGTAATACACTATCTATGTGTAGTTTAGGGGCTGATTGGTAGGCTCCATAAGTGTTAGCCTGGCTAACAGTAGCCCATGCGGGCCCAAGCTAGGCTTCTCCTATCATTTTGGCTCGTGATTGGTAGACTACGTAAGAAGTTTTGGCCTGCATAAGACTGTGATTGGTAGGCTGCACAAAATTGGTGGAATAACCTTGCACATGGCACCAGTGACGTTACCAAACCATTTCCTCTTCCCTCTCCTTGCCGCTCTTCTCTTCTTGTCAGTTCTCACCGCCGGGCGTCGGCTGGGCAAGCTCTGGTGCAGCCAGCTCGGGGGCGGGGGGATGAGATCCGGCGCTGCCCCTTCGGCGGTCGGGTAGATGAGATCCGGCGGGGTCCCCTTCGACGCGCCGACGAACGTGCGGGCGAGATCTACCAGAGGACCTTGCGCAGGCCGTGCGGACGGCCTCCGCCATGGCCTCTTCAGCGGCTGGGCGAGTGCGCTCAGCGCGCTTCGGCAAGGCTTGTCGCCGGGCGGGCGGGCGGCCTCCACGGCGGCTCCCTTCGACGCGGCTCGTGCGCCGCCGGCCGTGCGGGCAGCCTCCGCCGCGGCCCCCTAGGCGCCTAGGCGAGCTACCTTCGACGAGCGGGCGAGCTCCGGTGGTGGGTGGAGGAGGGAGGTGAGGGGGATGTTCTTTTTTCCCAGCGACGGCTTATGCAAGCCTGCACAGCCAGAAATGCGGATGGGATGTGTTTCCCCTTATGCAGGCCGTACATGCCTCTTTACACACATGAAGCCCGACTAACAGGCCTATGTAGCCTACCAAACACCAGCGGGCTGCATTACACAAGCGTGGGTAGGTCTTATGCACCCTACAAATCACCTATTTAATGAACTAGGATAGCATGATCTATGTTTTATTTACTCCTTCATTCTAACGGAAAAATTATATTCCTCTATTTTCAATTCTTATGTTTTTTCACCTTTTCTATTTCTACGTTTTTCTTGTTAATGTGGTTTTTTCTTCTATTCCTGCGTTTTGCATGCTGCGTTCCAAACATAAACATGATGCATGTTTAGTTCGAAGAGAGCGTGTGGAAAATACCCTTTTTATGTAAGGGCAAGTACAACAGTTTAGACAGGTGTTGTCTATTTGTTACACAGAGACAGCTAAACAGACAACTTGTACAGTGAGTAGTCTATTTACTGTCTCTAAAATATTTAATTCGTCCTTTGGCACATAAATTCTAGTGATATAGTATATAATTTGATCTTTGTAGCCATTTTAGTGCTTATATTAGAGATATACAATGGTTTGTCTACGTAGTTTTTGTAAACTAGTTAATTCTTCCACAAACCGTAATGATGAAGTATAATTGATCTTTCTATGCTATTTTGTGGTTTTCTCTAAGAGAATGCATGCCTTATATCGTTGCTGAGGATACAACCACTTAAAATATATTTTTATCGTATTTCTTTTGTCATTTTTGCCTGCCATAAGGACTTGTTTTGAGGAACTATATTTAAAATGGGTTAATTTGTAAAATAGCAAATCCTTCTTCAACCTCCCATCGAAACTTCCCCGCGTTTGTCTTCCGTCTCACCTCCTGGTTCCATGGCCTATTCATTCCTTTGCGCACGTCCTTGACTTGTTCCCCGCATCCACAACCGCTGCTTCCAAATTTGAAGGTCTAGCCCCTTCAGCGTTTGGTGCTGCTCTCCTCTGCCCCAGACGCATCCACCTGAAGCAATGCTCGCGCTGCTGCATGACTGCCGTGAACTAGGGTTGGACTCTGGTTCGATTTGAGGGCGGAGGGAAAATGCCCCGCACACACCTCCTTGCATCAGATCCGCACCCACCGTCGACTACGGGCAGCCTAACGTACAACGCGCGTCGGGTCTCGGCGCCTCGCGTCGGAGCACGCGCCGAAGCCGTACATGAACGAGACGACGGCAAGCTTCTCTTACCTGAGTAAATGACGGCCACATCAGATGATTTTGCTTCGTACAGTGCGAGGAGACGGCTGTTGGCTCGTCTTTGTATTGTACCTGCCACCAGGCCAGTAACGATCTGTGCTGGCGGCCAACTCGTATCTATGCTGGCGGGTATGGCGCCCGCCAGCACTCTAGTGCCAGCACAAATGGCATCTGTGCTGGCGGGCGTCGCCAGCACAGATAAGCATCTGTGCTGGCAGGCCACATAAGGCGCCGCCAGCACAGATGCCATCTGTGCTGGCGGGCCACATAAGGCGCCACCAGCACAGATGCTCATCTGTGCTGGCAGCCGTCTTAACTGGCCGCCAGCACAGATTACAATTTTTTTAATTATTACACATTATAAATTTATTTCTACCCAATTAAGCGGCTAATTAGTATTTCTCACCAGAATATTATAATTTGACACATCAATAATATTTCTCACCGACTGGTGTTCAAGCTACATACAGAACCATTAGGTGTTATAATTTACTTGACAATAATATTTAGACAAAATATTCAACACCAATTGCTAAGAGACTTGTGCTCGTCGAAAGCAAGCAACCCATCATGGTCAAACAATGCGCCTGTGTGATGGCAAATCTCGTGTTGGATGAACCTTGCCATGTCAGCGCAAATGTTGTCGATGTGACGATCGGTCAAATGATTGCTGGCGGTAGGGATGGTAGGCATCTGAAAAAAATATAGTACAATGTATTATTTTATGTCATGATTAGTTATAGGATGAGTGTATATATAGTGGCATATATAATAACTTACGTCTTCAGGGTTCGTCCGGTACCTCCCACTGTTTCTAAGAAACTCGCACACGTAGTATCCACATAGCACGGAGTGTGAAGGTTGCTTGTGGCACTTCATAAAAAACTAATATATTAGATGCTATATATGAAAAGTGTGTAATTACATAACCAATGAAGATGTTGTGTTCTTACATGGAAGTGATATCTTATTCTCATAATGTCTGGCCTCTCCGGATTGTGCGTGCCGCCTTCGAGGACAGTGAGCTTGTACGCGCTTTAAGGTTAGAATGACAGAAAGTAAGTAATGTAACTTGACTATGCATTAATTATTGACAACATAAATTTACATAGAATCTATTGTTAATTAATAACTTACTTTTGTAAAATGCCTATGAACTCCCTGTATCTTGTTTTGTCGAAGTCGGCTGAGTCTAAGACCACTGCTTCTCCAAGCTTCGGCATAATTATTATGCATATCCAATGGTTGCTACATAATAACAACATATTATATAGCAAATTAAATGAACATAATTAACTAGCATAGTATTGAGTTTACTCCGGAAGTTCCTGAAACAAGTCCCGATGGTGCGCATCGCAAACTCCTTTGCATCATCCCTTGGTTTCCCTTTAGGGAACGTGAAGCATGCTTCAAGTGCTGCCCACATAGAGTCCTTAACTGCATCTGGCACTTTGTTCCAATTATTCGTAGTGATCCAGGTCTATAGTTGGTCTCTGGCAACAGCTCCACATACGTTCCGAAATCTGGCCCATATCCCCTCTGGTAATATGGGCTTGCCTTTGGCATTAACCTCCTCTACTACAACACACACTGTAGGTATCTGATGCTCCTTTCGCTGTCCACGTTTATGTTTTGGCTTACTGGAAGTTGTAGTAGCCGAAGGTTGCTGGTGCAGAGACAGTTACTGGCCTCTTCAATGATATTAGATCTGCGTTTACGCCGCGAGGACTGCGCTGGCGATTGGTCATCGTTCTAAAGACAAAATAATAGACGAATTTCAAATCTTCATACGATGAAATGATGCATTTAAGACTAAGAAGTTAAAACTTGTTGTACCTCTACGGATGGATCATATTCAGGATCTAGTTCATCTAGTCGCCGACGATTCATCGGTAGGGCTTGGTCGATATTCATCTGGGGTAACAAAACCACCAGAAGAAGATCCATCATCTTCAGATGATGATTCACCATCACCTGTAGGCTCCATATTCTGAAATTATTTTACAAAATAATTTAATTTGTCCGTCATCTCGGTGCAGACCGAACAACTCTGAACACTAACTAAAATATATTGCCATATGAATATATTGCTAACTAATATATATTGCCATATGAATTATTGCTAACTAAAATATATTGCCATATGTAAATAAAAAAGTGTTTAGAATAATTACTAACTAAAATATATTGCCATAGTTCTAATTACTGTAGCTAATGGGAAGAAAAACTATGAGAAAAATACTCATTTATCAAACTAGTGAAATATATGCTTCAGTTCAAAGATATTTCCTACAATTTCTAATTTAAACTAGAAATCATATAATTTGCCTCTCTAACAATAGTTGCATATGGAGCCAAACTTCTTTTTGTGTTGCATAATTTCCGCCAATTTTAGTGGAATTAGAAAGTGCCTCTCTAACAAAAGTTCTAGTTATATAATTCCACTACAATTATATAATTCCAATGTATAAAGTTATATAGCAACATAGTATTTAGCACACTTTTGTTTGGCTCCACTAAAATTTCTAGTTATATAATTCCACTACAATTATATGGAGAAAATTTTCTAACTAAAATTGAAAAATATTGCATCCCTAACAAGTTGCATAAAGTTGAACCCTAACAAATTCACCAAGTTTGATATATATATATATATATATATATATATATATATATATATATATATATATATATATATATATATATATATATATTACAAATTGAAAAAAGTACAAACCGTCGTCGGGACGGGTGGAGGGGGCGGCGGCACGGCCGTCGGGCGTCGGGCTAGTCGGTCGCGGAGGTGTAGACATGGCGGCGGCGCTCGAGCCCCGGTGGCGGAGACGAAGAGGCGCGGCGGCGGAGAGGAAAGGGCGCACGCGCGGCGGTGCGTCGGGCGGTGCGCAAGTGGAGAGGAAGGGGTGCGGTCGCGGCGGCGCTTGGATGGGGCAGCGGAGGGCCGGAGGAGTGGCCGACGGTGGAGAGGATGACGGCGGCGCGGCGGCGGGAAAATTTGGCAGCTTGACGGCGTGTTTTCGTTCGCAGCCAGGACTTAGAAAATTTCGGGGTTGGGGGCGTTGTATATATAGAATCATCTGTGCTGGCGGGGCTCATAATTGCCCGCCAGCACAAATGCATCCTGTGCTGGCGGGGCTCATAAGCGCCCGCCAGCACAGATCTGTGCTGGCGGGCGCTTATGAGCCCCGCCAGCACACATAGTTTTACAATAAAGTTTTATTTTTTTAAGTGTAAAGCATTTTGAAATCATTATGCGCCTAAATAAAATCACAACATGTTTAATAGTCTTACAACATGTTTTCAAATAGTCTTACAACATAATTAATAATAGTACATCCCCATGCTTCATCGGTTTATCCTTTAACATATCTTCCTTCACAATCCTTGCGTGCCCATGGATTCTCAGACTTGTCTATGCTTCCATCTATCTTCTTGATCCTGGTTTCCAGCTCTTTGAACACTTGCAGTTCCTTGTACTGATTGTAATCCTCAACATCCTCTACACCATCTACTCCAAGAATCCTTTGTTTCCAGATATAACAATGTGTTTCTTTGCATTTGCCGGGTCGGTTATGTAGAATACCTGTGCGACACGATCGGTAAGCACCCAAGGGTCATCTTTATAACCGACGTTGTCGAGATTCACAAGTGTAAACCCATAGTTGTCCACTGTAACCCCCTTCGGGTGTTTGACCCATTTGCACCGAAAAACAGGGAACCGAATATTCTCTCCATAGTCAAGTTCCCATATTTCCTCTACGAAACCGTAGTAAGTTACGGTTTGTCCGGATGTGTCAATAGCCTCTATGCGAACACCACTGTTTTGGTATGCCACACTCTTTTTGTCCTTTTCAATGGTGTAAAATGTGTACCCATTAATTTCATATGCTTGCCATGATGTGACATTGCTTGATGGTCCTGAAGCCAACCTCGCTAATGTCATTCATCTGCTGAATTTCCTTCAAATTGGTGTCGTTCATGGTCTCGAAACCATGAGGAGCAACGACGCTTTGTGCTCCTTGATGATCCAATCCGGCGAGCGACCACCATTACTTTCTGACCGGATCTCATTTAAGTGTTCTTCGATGTAGGGCTCCACTAATGTGAGCTATTGTAGAATACTAGAATAGGCTTTCTCCAACTCTTTGTTGTCGCTATCGACAAATCTTTTCTTTCCAATGGTTCCCCTTCCAGACAACCTCCCCTCATGACGAGATACCGGTAATCCAATAGCTCTCTTATCTTTTATGTAATCTATGCAGCAATCAATACTCTCTTCTGTATGGTAGCTCTCCATCATAGAACCCTCTAGGGAATGCGCTGTTTCTCATATATCCATTGAGAGTGGACATGAACCGTTCATATGTCCACATCTGATGGAAGTACATAGGCCCTAATTCCACTATCTGATTGACCATGTGGATCATGAGATGCTCCATGATATCAAAAAAGGATGGAGGGAAGCACATCTCGAGTTGTGCCTGAGTTTCGGCCACAAATAGTTGAAGTTTAGCCAATTCTAAACAATCGACCACTTTATGAGAGATCATGTTAAAGAAGTAACACATCAGTGTGATAACCATCTTGATGAATACTGGTTTGATAGCCCAGATTGCAATAGCAAGAAAAACTGAGATCATCACATGGCAATCATGAGAGTTATAGTCACTAATTGTGAGATCTTTCATTGAAACTAGTGATCTGATATTTGATGAGAAACCAGTAGGCACTTTCAATCCGCGGAAGCACTTGCACATGGCGATTTTTTCATCAGATGAGAGGTTGTAGCTAGCCGGAGGAAGATATTTTTTTCCTCTTGTTCCCGATGGTGGATGTGACACCGTCGTCACTAAAATTGGCATTGCTTTTATAACGGCTAGCCTGACAATTTGGGCACTTAGTCAATGCTGCATAGTCATCGCGGTATAGTATGCAATGGTTTGTACAAGCATGTATTCTTTGCACACTCATTTTGAGTGGATTGATCAGCTTCTTTGCTTCATACGTGTTTTTGGGAACAAAGTTTGGCTTAGGAAGCAATTGACCAAGAAGAGTAAGCAGACCATTGAAACTGTTGTCTGACCATCCGAACTTAGCCTTAAGGATCATAAGATGAAGCACAAAACGCAAGATTGTCCACTCCTTCCCAGAACCCTCATATATACGGTCCTTTGCGGCCTTCTTGAGAGTCTCGAAGTGCTCTAACCCTTTAGCACTGCCTAGCAACACTTCCGGTTCAATATGATGCAACATTTCCTCTATATCAACATCATGTTCCTCTTCTTCTTGAGCCTGCGGCAAATCACCATTTCCATAACCATAGTCATCAATATCATTCATCATACCATGATCACCAGCATCATCAGCTTCTTCTTCAGCGGGAGCGGGCACTGAATCATTGACATTGTCGACGCATGAGGTAGTGGTAAATTGTGCCTCACCATGGTGTGTCCAAACCTGATAATCAACCATAAAACCCCGCTGGATCAAATGTGTCTTGATGACAGACATGTTCTCCCATACTATGATGTTTTTGCAGTCAAAGCACGGACAGCGGATTTGCTTTGTCTTGTTACTCTGAGCGTACTTTTTCGTGGCATCAATAAACTTTGATAATTCCAACATAAAATAATCTGAATGTCTTTTAATGCCATACATCCATGACCTGTCCATCTTGAACTTCTATATATAATGACAATAAATATAACATTACAAATAACAAAAAACATGAAACTCAAACTCTCTCTCATACTCTCTCATACTTTTTTAAACAATGTCTATCAAATCATTCAAATAATTAAGGACGGAAACAAATTCTAGCTCAATTGACTCATAAATGAGGAAAAACACTATTAATGCTCTCTACTAAAGAAATACAAATTGACAATACTAGTTGATTAATTAAGCTCCAGTTGTAGATAATACTAGATCTAATAGTTGTAGATGAAAAAACAAGCAAATTGACAATACTAGTTGATTAATTAAGCTCCAGTTGTAGATAATACTAGATCTAATAGTTGTAGATGAAAAAACAAGCTCCAACAAAAACATGAATCTCAAACTCTCTCTCCTACTTTTTTTAGATCTAGATCTAGATCTAGATCATCTTTTTAAGCTCCACCTTGGAGAAAATCATATTGAAACTTTTAGCTCAATTGACTCATAAATGAGGAAAAACACCATGAATGTCCTCTTCTAAAAGAAACACAAATTAAGTTCTAAAACATGGATTAATCTTGAAAAAGAAGGTACAAATGTCACAAACTTACCTTTTAGAGTCACCTCCTCCAAGGAATTCAAGATCAAAACCTAACCGCCCGCCAGCACAGATATCTGTACAGGCGGCACGTTACGTGGCCCGCTAGCACTAGCTCTGTGCTGGCGGGCCGTTACGTGGCCCGCCAGCACAGATCTAGTGTATAACAAAAAAAATTCAGATCATCATCACAACTTCAGATGAGCATCACAAATCAGTTGTAAATAATCACCAAACATCACAAACTCAATATAACAACACATTCTCATGAGATCATAGCAAAGTCACTGGTTCACACAATCTTGCTCAACACAAAGTAAACAAGTCTTGCTCACTACACCATAACACACAAATAACAAAATTATTCAGTACAACAAACTTCATTTGCCTACTTCTTACTTGCTATCACGCCAACTATGAGACTAATGAGAAAAACCACGAGACTTCCAATGGCCCACCAGTTGAATCCTGCACCATCTTCTTTGTTCTTTCGGATTTCATCGAGCACTTCACCAATTTGTCCACTCAGTTGTCCACATTGCATCTTCAAATGACAAATCTGCATCTTCACGTCACAACTTTGAGACTTCAAGTCACTAGTTTGATTTATAATGTCAGGAATGGGGGAGGGGGGATGGACAGTAGCAGGGGCTGAGTCGGAGCATGAGATGGTTGGGCTAAGTTTCCAACAAAAGAACTTGCGGCATTTCCAGGGACTAATTCAGGATGAACCTGCCTCAGCTAGGTCAAGTATGCACCGTGCCCCCACCAATACTTGCGGCATGATGTATCGTCTCCCTACAACACAATAACAACCCTAATATATCAAGGCATAATTGAGTAGCTAACACATAATTCTAATGCGCAACGAATTGAAACTATACCCAAATGTTCCTGCAACACTTGTACAAGATTTGCCCTCCCGAGACGCGGATGCAAATGATGTTTGCGCCACAGTTAGGGCAAACCGACAGGGGAAGCCTCTCATCACTGGGCACTGACCCGCCACTGCACGACATGGTACTGACCTTGTTGGGCTCGACGGTGGAGGAGCTTGAAGCCGACGAGGTTGTTGGCGACAGCAAGAGCGGCAGCGCACACAGCAGCGGCGGTGCCGACGCAACCTGCCGCGGCGCCGTTGTCGGAGCTAAAAAAGGCGGCAGCGTGCAAATGCTAGCCGTGTAAGGGACGGCCGTGGTGACGGCTGAGGGCGGGCGGCGCGGTGGATCTACGCAAGCAGCAAGAGCAAGCTAGCGGCGCAGAGCGAGGAAAGAGCAACAAGAAAAAAGAAAGCGCGTCAGCCACCTTATTGACTTTCCTATGCTGGCGGGCCATCTAAGTGCCAGCCAGCACAGATGGGTAGAGTGCTGGCGGGCAACCTAAGGGCCCGCCAGCACAGAGGGGACAATCTGTGCTGGCGGGCCGTTATGTTGCCCGCCAGCACAGATGGCACCTGTGCTGGCTGGCATTAGCTCGAAGGCCCCTGCTGAATCTCTGCTGGCGGGCCGCAACGTTGCCCGCCAGCGTCCAAAATGTGCGCTGCCAGCACAAATCGATTGTGGCGTAGTGTGCCCTAAACGCTGACACAGTTAATGGAAAACTTTTCATGAAAAAAGAAGACTAAACACCCGACCATGGCCAATAAATTCCAGCCGTCCACCGTCCAGACTCCAGAATCCTCAGGTACGCTCGCCATTTTCTGGTCGGCCTCATTCCCCATCGCTTTCTCTTCCCGCGTACGCTTCCGCTTCCGCTTATGCTTCGCCGGTCGCCGTCTAGCAAACTCCCAGTCTTCAGTCCACACTCATTAGGGCAAGGCCAATGTGTTTACCTTATGGTCTGACAAGATGTCATGGAGCCATAGTTATCTCCGTTGCCACAATGGTTAAGCAATAAATGTGGGACATTAGCAGTTGGCGGGAGCGAGCAATGCAACGGGAGACGTGCGACAGTAGCAGGAAGGGATGGATTCAACTATTTTTTATTCTCCTATGGCCGGTCATAAGCTTAAGGTGAACTTTAGAAGATTCTTGCCTATGGTGCATCTCCACAATGGCTAAGGTTCATTTCTACATGAGCATTTATTGCTTAATGCTACCTTTTTCAGGACATTGTGGCTGCCCTTAGTCACTCCCACCAACCCCAGAACCCTGGGCCACCACCATCGCCCGGCGACCGCCGTCGTCCACCGTCGCCATGGCTGCGCCGCCAACCTTCCCTCCCTCCCTCTCCGGGCGCCTCCCGCGCGGAGCCGTGCCCCGGGACCCGGACAACACTAACCCTAGCCCAAGCACTCCTCGCCTTGGCTCGCCCGAGGATCTCCTCCTCCGCACGGCCTACGACGGGAACCTCCGCCTCGTCAAGAGTACGTCGCGGCCATCCTAACCTTCCCTGACATTTCAGGTTTCGGTGCTGATTTGGGCTTTGATTTCAGTTTGGTGGTGCCAATCGATCCCCATTTGCAGAGATAGCGAAAGAGCTCGGCGGGGACGAGGGCCGGTGCGCGGAAAAGGTGAGGGCTGTGCGGGGCAGCTACGGACTCCGCCCGCTGCACCTCGCGGCTCAACGTGGGAAGTTGCCGGTGTGCCGTTACCTGGTTGAGGACCTGCGTGTGGATGTCAATTCAATCAGCGATGAGGGTGCTTCTCTCTCTTTGTTTCTGTCCCAAATTGGTTGCTCTCACATACTGATGTAGTGTGATCTAGTTGCATCCGTTGGGCTAGTGCTTAGGATGCTATTTTGGGGAATTTGTTTCCTATGGTTTCCAAATAATTTGCTGTTGATGCCGGTTCATGGATTTTGCTTTCCTTGACAGGTTTGATCCCTTTGTCATGTGCTATTGATGCTGGGAGCGTGGATGTGGTGCGGTACCTTCTCGACAATGGTTCCGAGACAGAAACACTCATCAGCACTGGGCTATCTCCTCGTGTTTATGCTGTTGAAAAAGGTAGTGTATCTCCATGCAGTCTATTGTGCACATATTTCAATAATGTTCCCCTTATTCATTTATTAGTGCAGTGAAGGCTATTTAATGCACCACAGACGACATAGTTTAGACAGTAAAGAAAGGGTAGGCACAGATCATATGTTGAAATTTTATCCTGTACACGGTGCTGTAGTACTCTGTTTAAGCTTTCAGTAGGGCTGGGCGAGTGCCTTTGGTCTAAAATGGACATCATGCTATATTTGAAAGGAAATATAGCTACGAAGCTCTTTCCACTACAACACATTATTTATTCGGTGACGGAATCATTCTTTCGCGGATTGTTGAATTTCCGTCGCCAATTAATTTCTATGACGGTTTCGGATTCTGTTATTGATTGAGCGTCATTGATTAAATCAATCGACGGATCTTAAAAACCGTCGCGGATTGAACGATCCGTGACGGTTTCATACCGTCGCATAACAACCCGAAGCCCACACAATCCAGCCCAAAGCCCAGTTTTACCGATGGAAATAACCGTCACGGATTGTTGCTAACATGGGCGATGATGTGGCTGCCTACATGTACAATGACGTGGCTATCAACGTGGACGATGACATGGCTGCCAACGTGGATGATGATGTGGCTGCCAACGTGGATGCTAACGTGGCAATTCATAGATGCTGACGTGGCAATTCGCGGATGCTAACGTGGCAATTCGCAGATGCTGACGTGGCAATTCACAGACGCTGACGTGGCACTTACGTTGCCAATGATGTCACAAAATTTATCCAAAAAACATCTGGCCCAATATTATTTCAGCCCAAATCAGAACTTAATTTCAAGCCCATCAAGCCCATTTCCAAAATTGCATTTCCAGGATCAAAAAGAAAGCCCATAGATCTCCACAAAATAAACCAAACTTGAAGGCAGATATACTGTACAATCATATCGCAGAAAAGTTTTCATCCAGCGTTACATGTCATTATGTTAAAACTGTATAAAATATAAACAGATAGGTCTTCGCATACAAGGACCAGTCTTCCTGTGCCAGGCAAAACCACCTTCTCTTTATTCCGTTGTAATTCTTCTACTTTCCTAAAACAAAGAGACCAAAAGTAACATCAGTTTACTACACGACCATTAAGGTTACCAGACATGCAAAGGATACATAATTAACTAATGATTCCAAAGAATAAGCACATTTAACAGGATCTGGAATTATAACATCATTTTCTTGCCCATCTAATAATCCATTTTATTACAGCAAAGTGACATGATTACCAGCTACTGCTATGGTAAACAACAATGTCTAATCAGTTAGGGGAAGCATGTAAATAGATTTCTCACTCTCAAATGACTAATCAGTTAGGGGAATGCACAAACATGCAGACTCAACATCGAGAGAGTAGTAAGCAGTGGAAATTACCTCGCACACACTCAACATGCTAATCAAAGGTGAGGCACTCGTAGGATGCATTCATGATCAGGCCCGCGCCATCTCAATTGCTGCAGTCCTTGTAAGCCAGAATTTTTTCACCTCAACTGAAAAAAGGAAAGGTACACAAAAAACACATGAGAAAGTGGAAAATGTCATTATAGCCATTTAGCAAATTTTATACACATATCATGGTGTATAATGGGATTATCAATTTAATGTAGTGTGTTCCTTCAAAAATCAAACTATTCTAGCAAATATCCAGAAATACACGTGGACAAATTGAAAGCACATCACACTGATATTATTTATCAAGTCTGACTATATGAGATCAGTACAATCTCACAGTTACTACTAGGAAATCTTCAAAAAGTAGCAAGAAGCTCAGGTGCTACTACTAGGAATTTTCTTTCCGTTTGGCCTCCCCACATAAAGTCCCCCCATCCAGGAGTGCCAACCAAATAAGTACAAGTTTTAATTCTACCAGCTACATATATTCAAGTCAAACTTCAGAAACAGAAGACTCCAGTCTTATGTCAAGTCTCTAGCTTCAGAGAAAGAAAGCTAGCCACAAGATAAAAAAAATATGTATAATTAAGGTAAACTTCAGTTACTGCAACAGATCCAAGCACAAGCAGGCACTCTAGTAGGATATAACTTAGTCAAGTGGAGAGTTATATTCCATACAACAGAAGTAATACAGGTGAATCTAGTAGGATGCATATGTTTTCTTCAATTTGAACTAGCAATATTCAGATCAGAATAGACAGGTATGTACTTCTCTAATCTCTTACAATCTTGCACAATAACAGAACTTTGACCTGAACATTTCTCAAACGGTAGCTATTGTTTTTACTTCTTTTCATGGAAATCGGAGACTAATAGCACTGCCATTACAAGCTAATAGCACTGCAATTAACAAAGAAAATAGGCTATATCGCATGGGGTATCCTTTCCACCACTACAGCCAGCAGTTAGCAAAAGAGTAGCTACGGGTAGACTGACAAATTGCCAAACAGCCTGCAGTTGAGACTGGCAGATCGCATACCAGAGATGAAGAGACATATCCCTGCACCTCAGCCATGGAGACGGAGATGGGGACGTGCTGGCCTGATGACACCGTTAGGTCTGCAACCGCCACCTGCATAAATTAATCACAGAAACATGTGACAGCTGATAAACTCACTACTGGTTTGGATAACATGAAAACACTAGTGCGCTACTCACTTGCATACAGAAGATACAACAATAAAACAGTGCACTGGACTGAGTTAAGATTCATCATTGAACTGGACACAAAAACTACCAAGTGGTTAACAGTCAAGCCATTGCCGTGGTACTTTGTCCGAGGAACTTGGAGTTGTTCTTGCCGTGGCCCAGCAGCACCTCCAGGAACATCAATTATGTGCCAGCAAGGTCCATAAACATTCAAAAGGGAATATCTTAGTTATGTATTACAGCTAGTAATAGAAGCAGATGTATTCATATCACAGTATTGGTAACCAGCCAAGCAATTAACTGAGCAAAAACACTCTAAGCAGCCACTAATGCCGGAATATTTCAGTAACTGCAATCACTAGATCTAGTACCAGGAGCTTATTCAACTGCACACAGAGGATAGGCTACATCTCACAGGCTAACCTTTCTACCACTACAAGTCTACCACAACCGATTCAAAGCATAAGCTAACATGAGGCTAAGCACAACACAAAATCAGGTTCAAAACAATTCAAGACGCAGGACCAATTAAACAACACACCAAGTAGGAGGGAGAGCAAGGAGAGACGGACCTGGAGGAGCAGATGCAGGACAACAGGAGGCCTGCAAGGGAGCGCAGCCGCGCGAGCACCGTGTACACGGGTGGCCGCGGAGGTGATGCCGCAGGGGAAGGGGAAGGTGAGGAGGACTTGCCGGCGGCCATGGATCTAGGTCCGCGGCGGCCAGACCTTGCACCCTAGGCGGAGCAACACCAGGCCGCCGCCGCGCTCACCAGCCGTCGGAGTACCCGCCGCCGCCACTCCCCGAGCTCCGCGCTCCCTCCATCCAGGCAGGCGCCGTTCAGCTCCAGCATCGGCGATGGGGAGCGACCACACGACGAGCGGTAGATGGCCACCCAAGCCGTGGAGGATTCGCGGTGCGCAGGGAAGGTGGAGGAGCACGCAGGGGCGGCTGCGGTGGATGGGAGCGGCGCGCAGGGAGAGGAGCGGCTGCCATGGATGGGAGCGGCGCGCGGGGAGACGGAGGCGGATCTGGATCTGACGAGAAACTGAGGGAGGGGAGGGAGGCCGGGAGGGTGATGGAAGAATTAGGGTTAGGGGATGTATATTTATTTGACGTACGAACCATCTGAGCCATCCAAATTCGATCCAACGGTTACAAACGATATCCTTTGACGGGCCAAATGCTTATATGGGCCGAAATTACGTTTGTTACAACACACTTTACTGTTTAAGTTTTCTTTTTTCTTTTTCTTTTTCAAAGCACTCTCTGAAGTAACTTGCAAACACAAAAATCTTAGATGCTCTAATATATTTTTTAAATGTAGTGTCACATGTGTAAGTTGTTGTGTAGGAGTTTTAAAAAAAATTGAAAACATTTGGCACTTTCAATCATTTAAATGATTTTCTAGTTGCTTACCGAATGTAATTTCAAGTTGAACTATGTCTACTCCAAGTAAGATTTGGAAAATTACAAAAAAATTGTATTTAGACTCATATGTTCTATTGTAGATCATGTCCCGGAGATAGGCAAAAAACACTACAGCGTTTTGGCACTAACGCCACACAATTTGTTATGCAACGCTCGGTTTTTGTTGCTATACGTAGGCTTCTTGCGACCAATGTTGATATTGGTTGCAAAAGTGGTGACTATTGCGATATAGATTCTGGTGGTTGTAATAAGTGGCATATATTTCAACGAATATAGTTTTGTTGCGAGTTCAGCGTTGTTCTTGCAACGAGTTTCTTCGATGGATGCAATAGTGTGATATATTGCTACACTTATAGAACGTTGCTATTTGTGATGAAGTTGGTTGCAATATGAAGTTGGATATAGCAACAAAAGTTGGCATGTTGCAAGTGAAAAATTGCATATAGCAACGCAGATTTGTGTCGCTGCTAAGGAGCCTTGGGTACTACAACGCTAACGTCAACCATTGCAACTTAGAGATAGATATAGCAACGAAAGTTGATGGTGTTGCCAATGAGGCTAAGAAAATGCAACGCGCACATGAAATGTTGCATTAACATGCACTCCACCAGGCTGGGATTAGTCCGTGGGCCAGGTTTGGTTAAAATGAAATATGGATTTAACTAGCCCAACACATACCTTAGAAAAGAGACCAAGTCGGACTCGACAAGGGCTGTGTAGCATAAAGAAGGTCAAGTTTTTCGTATCAGGATTGATCCCATATCGCAACGTACTCCTCCGCTCGGTGTCAATACGATCCGATCTCCAGGAACCCCTAGTGCTCGCGCGATCGCCTGGATCTATCGACGACGCTGACCTAGAGGAAGAATTAATCCACCTGCTTGCATCCTCTAGGTATCATCTCTTTGAAAGCATCCCAATATGGCATGTGAGGATAATAGTTGGATGCTCCTGCCTCAAAAAGATCCTGCTTGGCAACTTGGATATCAAAATTTCATAGATGACACATTTGAAGGCACCTATCCAGGACAGACTGCGCCCTGTCCATGTACTAGGTGTCGTTCCATGGCATATAGAGATAAAGAAGAGGTTCAAGAACACTTGCATATGTTCGGGTTTGACAAGGGTTTCATGAACAAACATACACATCGTCGCCGTGCTGCTAAATCTGTCCCTGTGGATGATGATGATGATCATGAGTTCCCTGTCGATGATGGTGAAGATCATGATGATGGAGCCTCCACCAACAATCTCATGTCGTCTCTAATCAGTGGTGCGATACATGGCAGTATTGATGAGGAGCCAAATAAGGCAGCAAAGAAATTTTTCAAATTAATGGAAGAAGCTCGAACTGAATTATACCCAGGTTGTAAGGAGGCTACCAAAGTCAGTTTCATTGTCAGGCTTTTCCAGATTAAGTGCATGTTCGGTATTACGAACAATGCAATGGAGCAAATTATTCTCTTATTCTCAATGGTGCTCCCCAAAGGTCATTGTCTACCAGACACCATGGATAAAGTTCGAAAGGTAATTCGAGACCTTGGCTTGGACTACCAGAAGATTCATGCTTGTGTCAATGATTGTGTGCTATTTCGTGGTGAAAAGTACGAGAAGCTTGACTCATGTCCAACATGTGGGCAAAGTAGGTGGAAATATACAGATTCACAGGGCTCTACAGATGATACTAGTGAAGTAAAGAAGAAGCGCTTTCCTCGGAAAATTCTGAGGTATTTTCAACTTATTCCTCGACTTCAAAGGTTGTACATGAACGAGACCACATCGAATTATATGCGTTGGCACAAGGAGGAATTGGTGGAAGATAGGAAAATACGTCACCCAGCGAATTCAGAGGCATGGAAGCATGCAAGTAAGTTGTCAGACACATTTGCAAATGATCCAAGGAATGTCAGGCTGGGACTTGCATCTGATGGTTTCAATCCATTTGGGATGTTGAATGTGAATTACACCACTTGGCCAGTTATCCTAATTCCTTATAACCTGCCTCCTTGGTTGTGCTTGAAACAATCGTATTGGATGATGTCGATGCTAATTCCTGGACCAAAATCACCTGGAATTAACATTGATGTATATTTGCAGCCTCTGATCAATGAGCTTAAAGAGCTATGGGTGAATGGAGTTGAGACTTGGGATGCAAATGAAAGAAAAATTTTACTCTACGTGCAATGCTACTTTGGACAATTAATGATTTTCCAGCATATGCGATGTTGTCTGGTTGGAGCACAAAAGGCAGGTTTGCTTGTCCTTATTATCATAAGGATACTGATTACTTATGGTTAAAGTATGGTTCCAAGCATTGCTACATGGGGCATCGCCGGTTTTTACCTATGGAGCACAGGTGGCGAAAGAATAAGGTTAGCTTCAACAACCAGGCTGAAATGAGGGATACTCCAGTGCCGCTTAGTGGAGCACAAGTATTGGAGCAGTATCAGAGTTTTGAACAAGTCACTTTCGGAGCGACTACTTCTAATAAGAGGAAGCAGCGTGACGAAGATAATAGATGGCACAACTGGAGGAAAAAGAGTATTTTCTTTAGTCTTCCTTACTGGGAATCTTTGCTTATACGTCATAATCTAGATGTGATGCATATTGAGAAGAATGTATGTGAGAGCTTGCTAGCGACTTTGCTTGGTTTGGCAACTAAATGTAAGGACAGTTAGAAGGCTAGACTTGATATGCAGGAAATGGGTATAAGGAAGGATCAACATCCAGTGATCGAGAAAGGAAAATACACTTTGCCAACAGCGTTGTACACGTTAGGTGATTCAGAGAAGAAAATTCTTTGTGAGTTTCTTCAAGGTGTTAAGTTGCCAGACGGTTATGCCAGAAATTTAAGGAGATGTGTTGATGTTGATGGTCGCAAGGTTAGTGGACTGAAAAGTCACGATTATCATGTTATATTACAAAAATTGTTACCCTTGGTGGTGCGCGACATATTGCCTAAAGAAGTTGTGATCCCATTGATCGAGCTCATCAGGTATTTTAGCTCCATATGTTCCAAGGAGCTTGAGGATTAAACACAGACAAATGGAAAATAATCAAAATTTTGAATTTCAAATTTTGATAACTAAAATCAAGAATTTTTAAACACTAAATGATGTCAAATGGAAAAGTCATGAATATCAAATTTTCATAATTCAACAAGATCTACAACATTTATTTAGAAAATTTTTTCATTTGACAAAGTTAAAGTCTACATTGATCATTGATCCTAGATTCACTCACATGAAAAAGACATGAAAACCAAACTACAAACTTGTACAACTCATCAAGATCTGCAAAGTTGCACAATGGCATCAGTCAAGTATAGATCTTTCCTAGTTCGAAGTGAATCCATTAGTTTAACGTGACATATGTGTATATTATGTTGATTTTGTTTGTACATGTTAGTTCAAAAAACAAGTAACACGTAACCCTGCCACGTACGACCTTTTTTTGACTCGGCGTTTGAGCAAATTTCGGCATGCCGCCTAAACCTTTTTCCTCGCCCCTGACTTTCCCCACTTCCCCCAAATTTTGCCGCGCCGCCAAAACGAAATTTCCCCTCGCCCACCACCAAGTTTTCTATTACTTCCCCCAAAACTAGATTGCCTCAAATCGACCTTTCTGCTCATAAAACTTCCCCTACCCCCTGAAAACAAATTGAGTTGAGAAAGGCGGCGACTGCAAATAGCTGGAGGTCCCGATCCGGACTCTGGAGTCTCCATCCATGACAACCCTTCCAAGAACAGGATCAGGCGATCCAATGCTGGAGAACCGAGGTCGAGGAGCCCATGGTGACACGCAGGAAGATGACGATGACGTACTCGTTCTTGAACGAAGCAGGTCCGTATACCGCCCCGCCTCTATTAGTAGGGTTTCCACACAAAAATAGCGAGCAATATGATTCCGCATCTAAGGCCTTCTTAGGTTAATCTGCAATCTGCCAACGTTGATGGTTTTTCGGTGTCTAGGGTTTGTAGCACGACATGCATTCGCAAGGATTTCATGTTCTCTCGTTAGTTTTAGTTCGTTAGGATCCATCTATATACGTTCAGTCCGGCCGTGAGGTTAATGTCACCCGGATGAGATTAGTTTTAGCTAATTTTGTCCATGAACGAATGTGCTGTAGAGTACACAATTGCACCAAGGACTTATGGTTGACTTCGTGTCATATATGCAGTGCCCCAAGGACCGGTGACATGTGGAAAGTAAAAATATACTGCAGCAAAGAAACTGAAGAAGACAACCAAGTATGTGTCGAGATTGACAGGGTTGACCTTAACTTTTCCAACCTTGTACGATTCAAAGATCAACTAGGGTTTGGTGTTCGGGACTACTACTACTACCTCAAGAGAAGGGGAAACGACTTAGGCTGCCCTGACGAAATAGATTGCAGTAAAGATGTCGATAACATGATTGCAGATTTGGAATCAAGTGGTGAAAAGATAGTGAAGCTGGTAGTGACCAAAATTGCATTGAATAATGCACCTGTAAACATTACACCCCTAAAACGATTGAGGGAGACAGAGACTGATGACGATGGTAACAATGAAATAGTTGATGAGTACAAAAAATGGCTGCAAGCACAAGGCCCTGATTGCGGTATGTCTTATGTTCGTACTACAGTTTCAACTATTATCTATATCTATACTCTTTATCTCACCTAATGTTGTTGGTAACTTGCAGAGCTAAGAGATGACTTCAGGGATGAATCAGTTCAATCTTATACTAAATGGCTTAGGCACAAAGGCCTTCTGAGAAATATTGGTATATCAAAATTCATTTGCACTTCTTACTACTGTGTTGTCATTTGTGAAACTACTAAGTCCATTTTTTAAATTCTTTTTCAGTGTCTTATAATAAAGCTCAAGATAAGGGTACAGGAGCATAAGATGAGAGCAATGGAAGTAATGCAACACTGCCAACAGATTGGCCATGTCATGCAAGGAAAGGAAATAAATCAAAAGGTTCAAAATACTTCACTTAAAGGGACATGTCACTCATAATTGTTCAGCAATTAATCTAAGCTTGAAATTGTTGAATATATGTAGGTTCCAAGAATGGAGGTCGAGGATGCTTGAAGGGGTTTGCTGCATCGGCCAAGAGATCAAAGTCAGGTTCTGGTAAACTAAAAATCCAGTTTTCTCCAAATCTAGCTGGTCCCTGTGGAGAAAATCGACGTACTTTTGTGGATGAAGTTGTTATGTTCACAAGGATTAAAACTCCTCTAATTGGAGTTAAATGTTGGACTGATGTGAGTGATTGTGTCAAGGAGGATATCGCAGAAGCTATAATGGTATGTTAATTGCAACCTCATGCTTCATTTTAATGTTATATCAAAGTAATCATGCATTCAAAATACCTCATAACATGTTTTCCTTCACACTAGGATCTATGGGATTTTGATACCATAGAGAATCCAAAGAAAAGATATGGAAGATTGCCGGTGAACGCTACAGGGGTTGGCGATCTACCTTTAGTGCTACATACAGGGCTTACGACATTATGAGGAGAGAATGAAACATAAGCCTGAAGACCTAGACATTGTTGAGTGGCACTATTTGAACCAATACTTTGCATGTCAAAATTTCAAGGTACACAACATTAGGTATAATTCATAATGCAAACATGAGTTGAAATTTTCTCTGGTAAACATTACTCGCTAACTGTGTGCAGGGTAAGAGCTTCATTAACTCTGGCAATCGGAGTCGACTGAAGACCAACCATTCATCGGGTACCAAATCTTTCTCGCAATGCAGTTGGGAAAATGTAAGAATCTATCCTGAATTCTAGAATTGGACTACAGTAAATAATGATATCTTGATGACCTATAATATTGGTAGAGAGATTCCGAAACTGGTGTCGAGCCTGGAGTTTTGGAACTTTGGAAGACTACTCACACGAAGCAAGGAAAATGGTCGACATTTGTGGCTGAGAGTATTTATGTGAGTACTATGTTCAACACAAGCATGCATGGTCTTGCACCTTATAATTTTTTTTCCGAAAACTGAACGTGACCACATATGATTTGATACACTCATTTTTTTGCCCTCAGCATCATACAGCCAGGAGATTGCAGATAGAAGAATTAGATGAGGTCGATCAAAAGGAACAAGTAACACTTCGTCAGCTGCCAGGGAAGAACAGATTTTCCAGGAGACATACAAGGAGACAACAGGAGCCAAAGGCACCAAGTCACGCGGCGTAGGGTACTTGGCAAATCAAAAAAGAGAGAAAGTTCTTCAGGAGAGGATGATTTAGAATAGACTCCAGATTCTGGAAGATAGAGAACGTGAGCTAAATGAAAAGTTTCAAAAGCATGAACAAGACAAGGAAGCAGAAAAGGAAGCACTTAAAGCCTCAATTAGACAAGAATTGATGGGGGAGTTTCAAGCACTTATGGCACAAAATCAAAGTGCAGTGCCAAATGAGGTAACTTTCCTGACATATGGATCATGCTCACAATAATCTACAAATTGGTTATTTGGTGGTTCTTTTTGGTTGCAATTGGATATTTGTCACATATATTTTACCTGCTGTATTTGTAAATGCACAGACCACCCCTCAAACCAACAACAATACACAAGAAAGACCTACCACTACTCAGGAAAACACTACTGCAGCAACAGTACTACCAATTCAAGAGACAGTGAACAAGGTAACGAATGGCAAATGCTTGTGGTTGACAAAAGATTTATGAGGCTAATTTGATAACAAAATTCATTTATTTTGCATAGGATGCCCCTGCAAACAGCAATGATTCCTTGGAAGTTGAAGCCGGTAACAGGAATGATATCATCCCTGCAACACCACAAGTGCATTCTGAAGAAGTAGCAAACCAAGTAAGGACATCGAAGAATCATTTCCAATAATGATGGCTTCGTGAATTTAATTTATGTTTATTAACATTGTTCTAATAATTATTTAATTCAGAATATTGATCCAACAAGCACTGTCACAACACAAAAGATGAAAGACCCCTCACATAATGGCAATGGTAAAGCTAATGGACCCATTACAAGGAAACTATTCAATGGGAGTCGTGCGAAAGGATCTAATGTACCTACAAAGTTCACTACTTCACATCAGTTAGTATCAAGCGTTGCTAAAACACGAGCTGGGTTAAAGAAACAGCAACAGGTATGGACTGTATTTATGCTTTAATAATGCCATTACCATTTTCCAAGGCCAATTGTAATTGGTGTTGCTTCATTCTAAGACCAATTTGAATCACAAAGTTACATAACAAGTAATGCTCTCATTTGTCTGTCTTCACAGGATGCAACTCGATCAACGACAGAATAAGACTGGCGTATGCAGATGTTGCATGGTTGAAACAGACATTCAACATTTGAGCTCAAGATAAGATGATGGCCATCATGCAAACCGGGAGTGAAGGATGTATGGACAAGAGTCCTTAGATACATTGAATGCTGTGTTACAACATTTGTTACATGATTGTTTTGTATTATGAAAATCCTGTTACATTAAGAATGAGCATGAGGTGCCAGCACAACATTTTTGTTGCAATACATATGATCATATCTCCACGACCAATTTACGCTGCGTTACCATAGTACCATTTAGCCACGATCAAACATACGTTGTCTTATACCCTATAACATATAGCGACGACCCATCTTTCGTTGTGATAGCTTCAAAGGATATAACAATGCCATTGTCCATTGCAATACAAATCGATGGATATAGCAACACCGCCCTCTGTTGCGCCAGCTCTATGCATATAGCAATGACTAATTCGGTTGCAACAGGCACAGAGATGTATCAACGAAGAGCACATCGTTGTGATATCCTAATCACAAATAGCAACGACATATCTCGTTGCGCTACCCTGATCGCATTTAGCAATGCGTGTTTCATTGCTGCGCTACCCTAGAGCATGTAGCAACGTCTGTGACTTCGTTGCTATATCCAACTATTCTGTTGCAACGATGAATTCAACGTATCGCCACACAACCAGTGCGTTGTAACACCCTTCACTCGCAACAATCCCCCATGGTTGCAATATCAACTATAGCAACGATGGACGATCATTGCAAGTAACAAAAGCGCAACGCCACTGATCGTTGCGACTGTAGGCTATTGCCATGCCATACGACGTTGCGACACGCCACAGGTTGCGCAACGCATTTCCAATTCGATACGACAACTTATCGCAACGCCGATTTAAGCAACGAGCCAAAAAATATCGCAACAACTTCAGTTCACTGTGTTACATACCAATTGCAACAAATTTACCCATAACGCAACCAATTGGAGGCGTTGCATCAGTGACAAAACGCTGTAGTGAAATTATGTTGCCTTCTAGGACAATTCAAATTCGATCTTCAAAGTACCACATAATAATCGACAAATATAATATCTAAATGTGTTAAAAAATGCTACAAATTAATCTGACAATATATTTTTGGTTCATAAGCTTGCCATTAAAAAATTACATGATTTGGATAAAGTTGAAGTATACATTGTTCACAAGTTGATCCATCTCTCACATAGTTTCCTACAACTCAACTCAAACTTTCAGATTTAAGTACCACATAACATTTTCCAACTTATATGCACCTCAAGCTTGGACATTACCTTATTTTGACTATAGCATTGGCAAATATCAAGTTACATTAGCAACTCTTATGCAAAACTATGTTTTTTTCTATTTGGTACTTGAGTGGAAAAAATAAGGTATATAACAATTTCTATAAAATAGTAGTTTACATGCAAGTAAATGCCATCAAGTGATAGAGCATGATTTTAGAAAAAATCAGAAAAAAGAACCATCAAATTTGGAGTTCTTATAAGGAAAAAAACCAATTACAAAATTTAATTCTTGATTAAAAAGAGAAATAAGAATGGGAAAACAACCTCACCGCACGCCAGGTGTCCATGGTGAAGCAACTGAACCATCCCGGCGACCCCACGTGGCAGCAAGGTGCTGCAGTCTAGGTATTGGAGGCGATTACATAAAAAACACTTGTGTGTTGCAATACACAAACAGGTCAGTAGCTCAGTGGTAAGACATGGTCACCTCTTCCTTGAGGTACTCGGTTCGATTCCCAGCCGCGTCATGCTTTTTTGGAATTAATTCTCCCGCGATGCTTTTCAGTATATAAAAGGTAAACTTCTGAGTACAATCACAAGGGATCTAGTAGCTCAGTGGTAGCACACATCCTTCCTATCTACAAGGTCGCAGGTTCGAGTTCCCATGTGCGCGGGAATTAAATCTGGGTGGTGGAGGGGGTCGACGTGGCTGATGACTAGGCGCGGGGGCTGGACGACGTGGCCGGAGGCGGCCAGGTGACTGTGCGGGGGTCTGGTGACGTGGATGACGTGACTGGGTGATGTGGCGCGGTGAGCTATTTGCTGTTTACAATAAATAAAATTTGTTACTAAACAAAACCACAAATCAATACATGGTGCAGTGGTAGGGCATTTTATTGTTGGGTCTCTAGACCAAGGTTCAAATCCACATTGTTGCAATTTTTTTAATTTTTTTTCATATGAGAATACGACAATTTTTTATTTATGTTTGTGACGGATTTGTTTAACCGTCGCAGTATCCGGGCCGGACCGTGACAGAATTGATAAACCGTCGCGATGTTCTGGGCTTCTCTGGGCTTAAAACAAAATGCTAACATTTTCTGAAACCGTCGCCAGGATTCCGTCACGGATTAAATAGTGTGTTGTAGTGTTCTGTTCCCATTTCATATCTTTATTTGTTGCTCTTATTTGTTTAGTCAGGCACTCAGGCATGCTCATGTGGTCAAATTCCATGCACTCCAACAATTCAAATGATTTTTTTATGGGAATACTTCAAATGATAGCTTCCTAGTTAATCCAGTTATATGTCGACTGAGTAATTCGTTTATATACACTTTGTTTCACATATTTATGAAGACCATACTACAGAAAAGAAGCTATAGCTAATTCTCGATATGTTCTATGTCATCTCCAGGAAACTGTGAAATAGTACAAGCCTTAGTCAGCAAAGGAGCACATATTGATGCTCTAACTCCTGTTGGGGCAGCACTGCATTTTGCTGCTCACAAGGGGTGTGATGATATCGTGAAGATTTTGTTGGATCACCATGCAGATGTAAGTGTGGCTTCGCTTTTCTCCCTGCTCAGGATTTTTGTTTGGGATGGTAAACTTGAGAAATTCTTTTAGTGGATGGTTTCCTGGCCTGTCTTTTCATTTGATTGGTGCTTTGTGTGTCCACCTAAATTTATTTCTTCAAATCATCGGGGACCAACATTTTCTTTGGAGAATTAATTCCTTTCATAATCTATGTCTCACTTCTAACTATTTTTCCTTTTCATCTGTCTCTAGTCCCTATTGACGCACAAATCATCATGGTTATTCCTTTTGTGTAGTCCTCAGGTTTTATGAAGGGGCAGTTATTTAGTTCTAGTAATTTTAGTTACGGTATCATCATCATCTGATGTCCATACCAATAAGTAATTTTAGTTTTAGTGCCAAAATGTCCAGTTTCACTGTCACATGCAATTTATTCCAGCAGCGATCTTCAGTGTGCTCTAGCTTTCTATTGTACATGTAATTTCACCATGTGAACATGAGCAAGTTTCATTTGTTGGGTTAATACGCACTATTTTCTTACACCATCTTGTTTAAAGATAATTTTGGGTTTCTGCTTCTCATGATATTGTCGAGCAAGTTGAAGCTTTCACACGCTTAGCAATGCTTTCATGGGGTTTATTGTAGTGTGTCTGTATAAGTCTTACTTTGGCACTTTGCAGATTTCATTGGTTTTCTTTTATCATTGTTGTTCACAAAAATGTTTAGCCCTACTTAAACCTGTGTAAGTCTTACTATTCGGGTTCATTGTTTTTTATCGTTGTTTGTGTTTAGCTGTACAAAAATCTGACAATGTGTAGTTCATTAGCTTTTGCAATGTTATATGTGCTGACTTTTTTCGCAACTTCTACCGAAATTTGAACTCAGAAGTCACAACGGCGGGATTTATTTGGCATTCTATTTATTAAAGCTTATACTCGATTATCCATGATGTGTGTTGAATGTTGATGTATCATCAATACGTTGGATTTCTAATTTTCATGATCTCTCAACAGCCTAACAAGATAACTTATGGTGCCAGCAGACCTCTTATTTATGCTATTTCTGCTCGTTCATTGAAATGTGTGAAGCTCCTTATTGAGGCATGCCATTCTCAGCTTGCATCAATTTATGGTTTACAGCAGAGCAGACTACCATAAAAGAGTTACTGTACTGAATTTATGATGAAAATGTAGGATCAAAGGTTATGGCATTCACTAATTGCACTTTAAATATGTTGTTCAAAGGATTCATTTAACACTACCTTTTCTTGTTAGGCTGGTGCTGATGTGCAGGGTATTGGTACGGAAACACCCTTAATTAGCACTTGCTTCTACTGATGGCTTAACTGACATCCTAAAATGCTTAGTCCAGGCTGGTGCAGATCCTAATGTTCGCGATGGTGTATGTTTTTCTCCTATTTTGATGATACATGGACATTTTTTTTATACCTTATAACTTGTAAAAAATCCTAGTACTATGTGGACTTCCTTGCACGAAATTCTAGTAAAGTTCTTTGTACCATGTTACTTTATTGGTTACACCAATGCTGTGATATCCTTGTCCGAAATGACTACCTTCTATAGTTACGGCAGAATGTTAATATTCTTAATTGCTCATGTTAATGTACTAATTTAGTGTTCCATAAGTTGAGAGCATTCATCTTCCATTTTCTGCACCCTTACCCATATTTATGGATAATGCACCTTCTAAACATTCCTTGATTGTTTTCCTAATATTTATTGTGTTACTCTAGTGGTCAAATCAATGCATGTAAATATACAGACTAGCTACAGTTTGTGCATAGCAGAGCCCTCAAAACAGCAGTCAAAGCACTTCTCTCTCTACTGCTACATGCCTATCTTTGTTTTCTGCATTCTTCTCCTCTACTGGCTTGTGCCCATGAGGTTCCTCTCTCCATCGACACCAAAATCCTTTCTAGTATCAGATAAAGAGTCCGGCAGTGTTTGGTGTGACGACACAGCACTACTACACAAACCACTTTCACAAACGGGCTATCACAACCGGTTTTGAGAAAACCGGTTGTGATAGAGCTATCACAACCGGTTTTTAAAAACCGGTTGTGATGTCGCTTATCACAGCCGGTTTTTCTCAAAAACCGGTTGTGATAGTCGGCCGGCATATCACAACCGGTTTTTCTTACAAACCGGTTGTGATGCTCACTATCACAACCGGTTTTTTAAAACCGGTTGTGATGGTGAGCATCACAACCGGTTTCTTTACTAACACATTTTTGGAGGGCAAATTTGAAAATATAAATTTTGTAAACGACCTCGGATGAACTTTTGACCAAAACGAAAGTTGTAGATCTTGAAAAGTTATGAAACATTGTAGTTCACTATTTTTTTATTTGAAGTCATTTAGAGCCTCAAATAAGCAATTTACACTCAGAAAACATTAATATGAGGGGAATCAAAATGGTATATAGACACAAACACACTAGTGGTGCAGTGGTAGAGGAGGCTATGCACGAACGTGAGGTCGCGGGTTCGAATCCCGCCGACCGCGTAGCGCGCGATTTTTCCGCGAAAAATGCGCGACGTGGGACGGTGGGTAGTGGCTGATAGGGTCCATCCCCCAAATAAATAAAATGTTTTGCTATTTTATTTTGGTTTATTTTCGGTGAAAATGAAAACCGGTTGTGATGGGGTCATCACAGCCGGTTTTTGAAAACCGGCTGTGATAGGGGGGACTATCACAGCCGCTTTATCTCATCCGCCTCCCAAAACCGGCTGTGATGGCCCTCCCCAACCGGCTGTGAAGGCCTTTTCTGTAGTAGTGCAGCAACGTTTTTTTTGGACACGTGTCTTTGCATTGTAACACTGCCATGCGCATAATTATTGTTTCTCAATAATTCTATGTTTCTTAATTGCTCATAGTAATTCATGCTTGTGCATACCTCGAGTAATCTTTCATTTCCCCCATTTTCTGTACCTACATCACACCAGCATGTATGGATTTAGTAGCAAAATGTTCTTAATGCTTTAATGATAATCGATAAAAGCGTAGCAGCACTCTACCTAGGCCTGCCTGTTGTGGTTTAGCATTCACTTGTAATTCATGAGGCAGTAATATTTTACTTATCTTGTACTGTTTGTTTTATCATATGTCATGCTTGTGGTCAACAACCATCTATCTATCTTTCATGTGGATACTATTCTGCAATTTGCTTTGCCTTTGATCAATTGCAGCAGTTAAGCTGATTCTTCCTTTTTGTTTCGTAGTTTGGATTCACTCCGATAGAAAATGCTGCACGTTACAGTAGGAGGGAAGATGTTGAGATATTATTTCCAGTTACTTCTCGTATTCCGGGTGTGCGAGATTGGAGTGTTGATAGAATTATTAGTTATGCAAAATCAAAGCCTGCACTCAAGGTATGATAAAAAACACTACATTTATATTTACTTTAATTGTCTTGAGTGTTCCTGTTTGCTGGTTCAGTGATTCTTAGTGTTTACCTCTATTCTTTGGTTTCTGGAATCACTTCTCCTGGCTTGAATGCAAATGCTTGAATCATAAACTTGAGACTCCTCGCAAAAGCTTAATCATTATAGATCTATCATGTATATTAAGTTTAGTATTCTAGTTGTCCTGCTGCTGCAAGAATTTATTTATATACTGATATAAAAATTGTGCAACCTGGTGTTCATTTATACTGTGGCCAAATTTATTTGGGAGAAGTATACCTTTATCTTTCCTATAATCTTTTAAGCTCATAGTGCTTTTGACATAACTATTATATTTGATGGCGATATGTTTGTTACGGTATATTAGGCAACTCCAGATATGGTTAGCTTAGGATTGATTGTAATCCCAGGATACCTTCCTTATTTCTAGGAGAGGCTACTTGCCCTCTAAGCCATGTACTCCTATATAGACAACCCATGGGGCTCAAGCAATATAACCCACAATTCATATGCAGTCTATCCTTCCTACAATGTCTGCAAGTTGTATTTATATGTTTTTATTGATGTACTCCTCTGTATTAAAAAAGGTTTTAGAATTATAATTTAGACTATAAGTGATTTTTGTGCCTACTTTGGATGGTGGTGAGAAAATGGTTCTGTTGTGGAGTCTTTTGATTATTTTGTCAGGCTTACCCCTATGGTGCGTTTGATGAGCGATGGCATAAGGCATGGTAATTAGAGATGAGAGGTGACAAAAGGCATTCACATGGGAGTTAGACTTTTTTGACTTGTGATGGGAATTAATATGGAGAGTTTAAAAGAGAATTCTTACGCCTATTTGATTCTTTTATTTTTGAGCGTGGGAAATTGTATCATAAGTAATGATGGACAGTTTGGTCCATTGAACTTTCACTTAAAGCACAATTCCCACCCAATTCCCTTCCCTCCCCACTGCAGGTCATCGATTTGACTAGCTAAACTGCCATTCCTCATCCCACTAAAACTCCCGTTTCCACTGAACAAACAATAGATTTCTAGGCTCACTTCTAAACTTCCATTCCCTCTCACCATTTAGCCCCAACTAAATGAGCTGCTATAGTTGATTACTTGATTTCGATGCAATTCGCTGATGGATATTGCTAGAGTTGGAAATGTGCTGTCTATTCCTCCAACCCTAAAAGAGTGGGCTATATACATGAAGTACATAGGCCTCTAGATGGGCCATTACCCTACAAGGGCTATATACACTGACACTCCCCCGCAGTCTGTACTATCGGCGCAACGAAGTACAAGACTGGATAAGAAACAAAGACTCACACTCCCCCGCAGTCTGTACTATCGACGCAACAAAGTACAAGACTAGATAAGAAGCAAAGCATACATACAACACTCCCACACAGTCACAACTAGCCACTAGGGATGTTGAGACTGGAGCGGAACTCGAAGAATGTCGAAGAGGGGAGGCCTTTGGTGAAGATGTCCGCGAACTGTGAAGTCGTCAGGACATGTAGAACCCGAACCTGGCCAATGGCAACCCGATCTCGGACAAAGTGTAGGTCAATCTTCACATGCTTCGTCCGCTGATGCTGAACCGGGTTGGACGAGAGGTACACAGCGCTGACATTGTCGCAGTAAACGAGGGTGCTCTTGGCAAGCGGATTGTGAAGCTCCGCCAAGAGCTGTTGCAACCAAGACGCCTCTACAACGCCGATAGCAACAACCCGGTACTCCGCCTCGGCACTGGAGCGGGAGACGACCGGCTGTCGCTTGGACGACAAGGAGACGAGGTTGCCGCCGAGGAAGACGGCGTACCCGGAAGTAGAGCGACGTGTGTCAGGACAACCAGCCCAGTCAGCATCTGTGTAAACGACGAGCTCAGTGGTGGGAGAGCGGTGAAGTGCCAGGCCGTAGTCAACTGTGCCTCGAAGGTAGTGAAGAAGCCGCTTCAGCGCGGCAAGGTGTGGCTCCCGAGGATCATGCATATGAAGGCAAACCTGCTGAACTGCATATGTGATGTCCGGTCTGGTGAAGGTGAGGTAGAGCAATGCACCAGCAATGCGCTGGTAAGCAGTCGGGTCGGCAACAAGAGCGCCCTCAGCAGCTGGAAGCTTGGCCTATGTGTCGACCGGAGTGGAACAAGGCTTGCAGTCAGTCATCTCAGCTCGCTCCAGAATCTCAAGGGCATACTGGGTGAAGGAAGAGACCAGAGGGGCGAGTCCCAATAGTGACACCCAGAAAGTGATGAAGCTCACCAAGATCCTTCATCGCAAACTCCTGCTGTAAAGACAGACTGAATGATGCGCTGAAGCAGAGTCTGACTAGAAGCAACCAAGATGTTGTCATCAACGTAGAGAAGCAGATACGCAGTCTCAGAGCCACGGCGGTAGACAAATAGAGAGGTATCAGACTTGCACTCAGTTAACCCCAACGAGAAAACAAACGAGGTGAAGCGAGAGTACCAAACCCGTGGCGCTTGCTTCAGACGATAGAGTGACTTGTTGAGGCGACAGACAAGATCCGGACGACTGGAGTCCACAAAACCTGCTGGTTAGCTGCAATATACTGTCTCTATCAAGGTGCCATGTAAAAATGCATTCTTCACATTGTTGACGGCCGTTATATGCCATTATTGGTCGTCAACCCTAGTATAAAACAAACACCAAACTAGACATAGGGGTTTAATTCTAACTATTTCCACTAGCTTTGGTGAATTGTTGATTTCAGGAGGCCACATCTGGATACAACGATAAAACACATGCAAAATACATATAAAAGTGGCACCATTGGAATGCACCATTGTGAAGGCCTCGTCGAGATGATCGAAATGGATATTTGGATGACCCAATTCGGAGTCCGGACGAGAAAGTTACGCCTCCGGGAAAATCGCCGGCGAAACCTGCCAGGCCGATCGGCCTAACTTAGGCCGATCGGCCTGGACAAGGCCGGCCGGCTAGCAATCCTCCCCAAAAGGCTCTAAGCTTTGTACAATGGCCTTAGGGAGTCACCAATGGACCCCCAAGCAAGGAATTGACAAGCATGGATGAAATTAAGACCGAAAGGCCTAAGCCATGGATTGGAGGGTCCATCTACCTAGGATTCTCGGACGGCTTCAAATCAACGCAACCAAAACTGCCTCAAAGGACAACATGCAACCGTTGATGGGCGAGTCGGTGCAACGGAGGGCCGAGAGGAGCCAGGGCTAGGCCGAACGGCCTCCCCTAGGCCGGTCGGCCTCCAACTGTCACAACCGTCGCCAATCCCTCAACTACCGACCTCAGGACATCATCAGGAGCGTCCACAAGAAAGACGGTGCCAGGTGGCGAGAATCCCAGGCCGAATGGCCTAAGTGAGGCCGGACGACCCACTTTCATGGCGGTTACGCCTCCCCTTTCGCGTGGAAGCTAAGCAAGCATGTGGCTTAACATTTACGCTGGCTTCCATGCTTGGGAGGCTATAAAAGGTGCCCTTCACCTCCACTCAAGATCACGTCAAAATACAAGAGAAGAAGCTCCAAGGCGAAGCGCTGCCACTCCTAGCTTTAGAAAATAGGGAGAGGTGAGGTGAGAGTTTGGGGGAGGAGCCAGAGGTGTCCGCTCTTCCTCTACTTTGTACCTCGGCGGATGCAGTTCATCTTCGAGTGACTACATCCGGGTCTTGTCTGGTAACTCTGGTTCCCTCTAATTAATCAAGCATTTACTCTTACTTACTTTTGTTTCTTGGTTTCTCGTTCACTTCTTAGTAGTGGGTGCTTTGCTCTGACGTCGAGTGAAGTAGTAATTATAAGTGTAGGCACGGTGCCTAGACTAGTCGTTACCTTGGTTTGCACCCAGTTCAACGGAATAGCTGTGGTAGCCGGCAGGTGGTGACAGCCCTGTCCGGCCGACGTAATCCACCACGTTAGTTCTGGTCTGTAGGACTTAGGGGTAGGCGGTACCACTCCCCTTCTCATCCCTTTCTGTGAGTGGTGGTGTCTCAGGCGCCCGAAGTAAACTATCGTTAGTAAGTCAGTGTTGCTTGATCAGAGGAATAACTGTGTTGCTACACAAGTACCCTCTCTACCCTCGTCCCATTTACCTCTTCTCTTCGTCGTCATCCATATCCACATTTATCCCTTCGGACGAACTAATTAAGGATTAGTACACTTCACGTTCCCCATGAAAATCGATACTCTGGAATACTCCCGGGTGAAAGCTACATCGGTATCCGTACGCTTGCGGATTTATCTGTAGGTCATAAGAAATACCAACACACATCCAGCTGATGCACGGACCAAGACTAAGATAGAGCAATGGAGAGAACTGTGTGAACTGTCGTAGGCTTCACCACCAGACTGAAAGTCTCATCATAGTCCACACCAGGCCGCTGTGTGAATCCTCAAAGAACCCAGCGAGCCTTGTATCGATCCAAGGAACCATCAGCCCGATGCTTATGCGTCCAGATCCACTTGTCTGTGACCACATTGCAAAAGGGCATCTAACAGTTACCCAAACCGAGGTCCCGTCCCACGTCTGGTTCCGCGTACTCCTCCATCGCCTGGCGTTAGTGAGGGTCGGCAAGAGCCTCACGGACAGAGGAGGGTACCGAAGAGATCCCCGGCTCTCCCCCGGAGGCGGAGAGAGCTGCAGACTGAAGAATGCCCACCGCCCGCCGTGTCACCATGGGATGAGTGTGATCGGGATCCCGATGGATGACAGGCGGTGTAGACCACCGGATCAAGACGCGCGAGGGCCCGAGCCGGGGCCGACGGGTTCGGTGGAGGAGGCGGAGAAGGCAACTCCGACGGCGGTGGAGGTGGAGACGAAGGCCGGTGCGGCTGCTGCTGAGGCTGCACCGACCTTCGACTGTAGACCCGAACAGGCTGCGCGAAGCGCGCGGGAGGGGGCGCCGAGGCCGCGCGTGGCGCGGGAGAAGGCACCGGATGTGGTGTCGGTGCACCAGGAGAACCTGCGGAAAAAAGGATATACAGAAATAGGTGGCTGAACCACCGGGTTAGTCGAAAACATGGAATCCAACTCTGGGTCAGGAGTCAGTGTGGGAGAGGTGGAGTAGGGGAAATCCGACTCGTCAAACACAACGTGTCGGGAGACAAGAACACGACGGGAGGTGAGGTCAAAGCAGCGATACCCCTTGTGGTCTGGGGAGTACCCAAGAAACACACTATGGGTGGAACGAGGACCAACTTATGGGGAGCAGTGGCGGAGGTGTTTGGATAGCACGCACACCCGAAGACACGAAGATGGTCATACCGAGGTGGGGTGCCGAAAAGAGCATGGTGAGGTGTGGGAGCGGGACACACAGTAGAGAGAAGACGGTCAAGAAGGTAGGTGGCAGGGTGGAGTGCCTCGGCCCAGAAGCAGGCGGGAAGAGATCCTGGAGGAGAAGGGTACGCATGGCATCGTTCGTGGTCCGAATCATACGCTCAACTTTGCCGTTCTGAGGAGAGGTGTACGGGCAAGATGTGCGGAGCTGGACACCTCGAGAAAGGAAGAAGTCACAGGAGGTGCTGTTATCGAACTCACGACTGTTGTCACACTGGACGGCCTTGACAGTGAGGCCGGACTGCGTGGACATCCAGGGAAAGTTTCAGACTTGGCACGCAAAGGAAAGGTCCAAGATCCAAGAGTAGTGAGAGAAATCATCAACAATCACCAGATAGTATTTGTAGCCAGAAATACTGAGGGCAGAGAAGTCCACAGGTCACAGTGTATAAGGTCAAAGGCATGACTCACATGCGAAGAAGGAGAAAAAGGAAGTCTAACATGACGACCCAACTGGCACGCATGACAGAGGTGCTCATCAGGGGTCCTGGGACAAGAAACACCGACACTACGACTGAGCTTAGCCAAAGCGTCACGGCCGGGATGGCCAAGCCGACGGTGCCAAGTGGTGGAAGAGGGAGTCGTGGCAAAAGCAGCTGGCAAAGTGGCAGTGGAAGGGGAAGCAGCGGAAGTAGGAAGGCAGAGGGTGTAAAGGGGCCCCGTGCTGTCACACTGGAGAAGTGGACGTCGGGAAGCCAAGTCCTTCACCGTGAGACCAAGGGAGTCAAACTCAACGGAACAAGAATTGTCAGCGGTGAACTGACGAATAGAGAGGAGATTATGAACCATCTGTGGGGCAACAAGAACATTAGGAAGACGGAAAGAACCAGGTGCAGTGCCCACAGAGGTGACAGGAAGACAAGGCCCGTTCCCGACCACGATAGAAGAGGGATAGGACGGGTGTGGTGGGTGGACAGAAGAAAGGATACCGGCGTTCGACGTGGTGTGGAACGAAGCGCCCGAGTCTGCAATCCACTCGGCGCTGACCTGCGGTGTCAGCTCCATGGTGCTGAGCGGCAAGGCCGGCAAACATGGCCGCAGGTTGGACCGGAAGGTTAGGCTCCGTCCCCTGAGCCTGGAACGGTCCCATCAAGATGGGCCCTGGCTATAGGCCCGTGAAGGATGTCCAGGGTGCACCTCCAAGAGCAGACGGAGGAGTCGAAGCCGGCGCTCCATCGAGGCCACCACCACGCTGCGCACGGTGACGGTGCCCGCCACGGGCTCCTCCACCCCCGCTCGGCCCGGGGGAGAAGGTGAGGTGGTAGGCGAGGCAGGGGAAGGTGGTGGCGGAGACACGAGCGCGGTGAATGTGGATGAAGAGCATGAGCCGGGCGTGACCTCGTCCATGGCGACGCCGTCCCAGACCGGCAGGACAGGAAGGAGGGGCCGCTGACGGGGAATTTAGGTCTGCAGAAGGGCAGCGGTGCAGACACGCTCCTGTGCCGCCGTGGCCTCGGTCTTTGCCGCGAGAAGGGCAGAAGCAAGGGCGGCCTCGGGCGACGTGGCGGGAACGATGGACTCGCGTCCGACCGTCGCGGCCTCAGCCTTCGCCGCGAGGAGGGCAGCGGCGAGGGCAGCCTCGGCCGACATGGGCCCAGTGACGACGGGCGGCTGGCCCTGGCCCTGCCGGGGCCGGGGACCGGCCCAGACTAGAAGCTCCTAGGCACACTCCTCCCCAGCTCGCGTGAAGAGGCTGCTGAATTGCACCCACAGACAGGGGAGGCGGAGGATCGGGCAGAGGTGGCGGTGGATCCATCGGAGCAGCTGCCAGGCGGTCGGAGGGGCGGATCGGGGCGATCTCGCGCAGATCGAGGCGCCGTCGTGCAGATCGGGGCACCGCTCGGTGTGGCAGGGGCCGACGGCCGCGGCCCAGCCGCGCGGGGAGGAGGATCGTCCGCGCCCGCGCCCTGGGCGGCTGGATCCGCGCCCGGCGCGCCTGCGCCCGCGCCCGGCGGTGCGCTGGGAGGACGAGGCGCAGAATGGGGCGGCGGAGCCACGGGTGCGGCGGTTGCGGTCTCAGTCAGCGGCGTGCTCGCGCTCGCGCGCGCGCCAGAGGCCTGCACAGCGGCAGCGGCGGTGGCCCAGGCAGCAGCGCGAGCAGGGGAAGCAGCAGGGGCCGGCGGAGAGGAGAAGGGGTGAGGAGGGAAGGAGGAGAGGGAGGGGAAGGCTGGCGGCGGCGGCCGGCCGGCCATGGCCGGGCAACGGCGGCGGCAGCAGGCAGGGAGGAGAGGAGGAAGGGAAGACCTAGCGTGATACCATGCTAGAGTTGGAAATGTGTTGTCTATTCCTCCAACCCTAGAAGGGTGGGCTATATACATGAAGTACATGAGCCTCTAGATGAGCCATTACCTTACAAGGGCTATATACACTGACAGATATGACCCTTCAGTAATTTAGATAAAAAGATTGCAGTGTAAACATGTGCTCGGGTTGAGACGCAGGGTCGCTTGTTCCTTTTCTATTATGGCTGTGTTTAGATGTAGAAAAAGGGAGGGAAAGTACGGAAAAGTATTGTTTCTATGGAAGCGTGCATAGAGATAGAAATGAACTGACATGGTTTTCGAAGTGGATAACTTTTTGTGAAAAGGGGACGCTTTTCCCCAAACTAAACACGGCCTGTAGGGTTCCTATGCTGATCATGGCAAATTCACATGGGTTTTATGGCTAGAGTTCTACAATGTCAGTTTGTGGTTCCTTCAGGTGTTGAACTCTGACCACTAGTAAATTGGCACAGAGGTTATGATATTTTTTAAGAAACAAGTTGGTTGTTGAGATTCTATATACTAGTATACCACATGGGATACTGGTAATGTGTTGGAGTATAAGTGAATTGCCACCTTTCCCTATCAGCTTAAGCTTTTGGGTTGAACTAGTTGGTGCATGCAACTCAATATGGTCTTAAGGCCAGAGGTCTAGAGTTCAAATCCTGGCAGGTGCGATTAAATAAATAATTGCAGCCACTCCAATTTCCACGTATGGGGCCACTCAATTGGGTTGAACTGGTTTGTACATGCAACTCAATAATGTGGATATGCTGATTAAGCGAAAAGAAGCAAACTAGTCAAACAGTTGCACTACAAGAAATCTTTGGCTTTTTGACATTTTATTACGTCATAATATATGGAATTTATGTCATAATTTAAGATTTATGACATGCACTTGACAAAAATTAAAATGTCAAAAAGCAAGCGTCACAAATTGATTATGTGACATCTATATATATAATGTCACAAGTTTATGACGTTGGATTTTGGTGTCATATAATTGTATGACATTACTTTGTTGTCACAAAGTTCTTTACCTTGCCACATAGGAAAATGCCACGTAGGATCAACCGCTGACGTGGCAGAAGAAAAAAAAGTCACAAAATGAAATTTGGCCTGCTAAAGCCCAACTATAGCATTCAGTATTTTCATGGGCCAGATCGTTCTTTTGTGGGCTGGCCCATTATTTAATTTATAATTTTTTCCAATTTTATATGGGCTGTTGCTAGCTGGTTCAGCCCATTATTTTTCAAAACAATTGCCAATTTATTTTTCTAAATGAAGCCCACATAATTCAGCATATGTTTCTAAGCCCACATAATTCAGCACAGTTACACATGTGAATCAGATTCAACATTTGGTTCCAATAAAGCATTCACATACATCCACCAGTTCTATACATATCAAAAGTCAAAAGTTTTGTGCAACCAGCACATGAACCACAAGTTTTGTGCAACCAGCACATGAACCACAAGTCCAGCAAAATAAGCACAAGCACAACAGCAGCAACACAATAACCACAAGTTTGGTGTAACCACAGACATGTCACCAAAATATCGTCTAAAGTCTATTTGATTATCCTACTCCTGAGCATCACCTGATGCAAACCTGTTGCCAAACAAAGTGCGAAGGAAGCCTTGTATTTCATTTCCTTGTTGTCTCAACTTCTCAGCTGCTTCTTTCTGTTCCTCTAGTTGCTTCTGCAAATCAGCCACCTCTGCTCGCAGTTCTACTGATCCCATCTTCTCAGCTTCCAATTCACTCAAGGTCATGTACACGATCATTCATAGCAGCAGATCTGGCATTTCTCTTCATCTCTGTGGATTCCAGGCCAACATTGCGAAGAAAAGTTGATTTGGGCAGCACATGAGCTACAGCTTCAACAGGAGTGTTCGGGTCTTTGCCTTCTTCTGTTGGTTGACCAACATAGGCCTCCATTTCAGCCTAGCAACAAATTCACAAAACAGTTCAGATTTCTATGAATCAGATTTGTACTTAACATTCATCCAAGTTAAAGAATAAGATGTAATAAGATGACCCCCCATGATCCGCATGTTTCCATCACAAAAGCAATCACAAACCTATTTACTGGTATTTCAATCTAGCACTTGTTCAGTACAAATACTAAGCAACATGACAGGATTGGGAATGGAGACCTATCATAGTAACAGGATAGAGAAAGGTACTCACAATGGCATCCTTTACGTTCTCACTAAAACCTGACTTGCTGCTGCAGTGGGTGTCCTTGAAAATATCAATCGCAGTTGGTGGTGCGTCCTTAAATTTGGTTTGCTTCTGAAATTACATAGACAAAAAAGTGATTAATTGAAAACATGTGAAAAATTAAACAAATAGTAGTAGATAAAATCCCCTGTGATCCCCTAAGGCTATATATGAACAGAAGAAATCGTGAACAACACAACCACAGGACAACAGCTAAAAATCCCATTTATTGCCCTAACTGTTGTTACTACTGTAGGGTTGTAGGGTTCATTGCTACTTTGTTGTGACAACTAAAAATCTCCTCACCATTTTAGCAGCAGCAAGACACTATAGTACCAGCAGCAGCAGCAACAACAACAAAGTAGTAACAGCAACACAGTATCAGCAAGATGCAGCAATTTATCTTACCGTGACATAACATTGAGCAACATAGCTTCGAGATCCTGTCATCTAGTGATACTTCACTTGCTCACGGCTATCTTTGTTTTTCAGACATCTTTCCTATAGGAAAGAGAAACATTAGTGGATAGACAATCCGTATTCTGCAATGCAACATTTGTGTATTCTGCAATGCAACATTTGTGTGAGATATTAACGAGGTATACCTTGTGCTTTGGGGTAGACCACATGTCCACAAGTTCTCTCCACTGCATGTCAGTCATAGTGGTCAGTGGTGAAGTTGTTCTAACTTCGTTTGCTGGTATGCCATTAAAGTATTCCTTCTTGTGGGTCTGTTGTATCTTCACGAGCTGAGGTCAAATCCCTTGTCCTCTGCCTAGTAATTCTTGAAGGTTGGTCTTGTTCCTGAAGTGCCAGTGCCATCACTCTCTTTCTTCTTGTTCCACTGGCAGAAGCAACTTCAGGCTCCAATTGCTGCATGGCCTCCTACATGATACAATAAATTACAAGAAAATAAATAATTCAGAACACAAATAATGTTTTTCTAACATAGAAGTTGGTTTGTCATCAACGTACCTTATCAACTACTCCTTGTTCAAGATCTTCACCATCTTCAGGTTGATACAATGAGCCAGAGTCTTCACGGGTAGCTTCACGGGTAGCATCAGTGGCCTTTGCTCTTGATTTTTTCAGAATATCTGATGCCTCTTGTAGTCCAAGACTGCGGAACACCCTACTGTTCCGCATCAATGTTTCCATCCTCGCCCTCTCATATTCAGTTATTGGAAACTCTGTGCTTGCACGAGAAATAGAAATCACACATCAGAGATATATTTGCCTTCATACTTGCGGTGAAAATGTAAATGGAGACAAACAATGAGAAAATTATATGATATAAATGCCCTCTAGAACTCTACTTTCTTGCTGGCACCTAACGCTCAGCTGTGCCCTTCCAAAGATGTCATGTGTGAGTTAGTCAGAAAACCATAAAAGAGCATGGGGCTAGTTTGGCAAATGAAATTATAACAGCTATTCGTGAAATAGCCCAGACGCCTTTTGAATCTTTTCAGAATACCTTCAAAAGCTAATCTAAATACCATATATATGCATCATGCACAAGGAATCACCCTAGCATCCACGCACTAATGGGAGATATTACCCTATTCCATTTGTTTCTTCCCAAATGGGAGATAATAATTACCAACTAGTCTGAGTCACCCTAACGTCCACGCACTAAACCCCTGGTAATTAAATCTGATAATGAATCTTTCTTTTAACCGTAAAAAAAAACGAAGCCTCTGTATTGTGAAGAGAGGGCAGTCGACAAGTTACCTACTGGTGGACGTCTGCTTGATGGCTTGGTCGCCGCTTTCCGACCAGGAGGCATCTTCGGCGGTGGAGGCCTGATGCCGGCGGTGGAGGAGTGGGGAGGACCGGCGGTGGAGGGCTGGGGTGAGGAATGAATTCGATTTAGGGTTCGGGTGCCTCTTCGTTGGTGGAGGGTGGTGTTTCTGGCGGCTGGGTGAGACTGAATTAGATTTAGGGTTCGGGGGAGAGGTGAGCTGAATAAAGAGCTTGTTCACTATGAGGTAATTTTACTATATTGTCCTTGACCGCTGCATTCATGCTGTATAAAAATGTCTGGGTATAAATGACATTTCCTGCCAAAAGTTTGGTGTGGCGCTGAGGCATGGCGCTTACTGGCCGCCGCCAGACTTCCAAAATTTTGGTTTCGCGCTAGACCACTGCTTTGCTTTTCTTTCTTGCTAGTTGCTATTGATAAAATTAGTACTTCGCTTGCATTTTACTTTCTTGCTACTAATAAAAGTAGTACTGATTTTTTATTACAACAAAAAAATCATAATTAAAGGATAATAAAAGCACGCGCTATCTTACTAGTGATTTGTTATTAAAATTTGATGTTTAGTTTTAAACTACAAATTTGAAGGTATGTTTTCAATATGATAAAACATGATTTCATTGTACACGTATTTTCATTGTAGTTGTTTCCAACAAGTATTTGAATAAAAAACAATTGTTGTCAAGGAACAATGAAGGACAGATCTACTTTAGTGTTTCTAATCTCTCACTAACTTTTGATGGGTTGCATTAGAGCATCACTAGTCGTTTGTTCCAATACAGAAGCCAGCATCGCCTCGGCTGCTTCGCCCGCCCGCGCGCCGGCGCTCCTCCTCCCGCCCGCGCGCCGCCTTCCTCATGGCCGGCGCCATCCTCCATCCCCAACGCCGGCCGAGCTCGAGCAGCCAAGTGGCGCCGGGCTGGAGCTCCGCGGCGGCCAGGCCGGTGAAGCTCGATTCCGCGACGCAGAATCCGGCGCGCGCGGGGCGAAGGGGCAGCGTCCCTTTGTACGCGGTGGAGCTCCGGCAGATCGAGCTCCTCCGCCTCTCCCTCCGGCGGCGGTCTGTCCCCTGCATCCTCTCTATCCGAGGTCGCGGTGCTCGATCCAGCGGCCGACGGCTCGGTCTCCTTTCCCAGGCGGCGGAGAAGGGGAACGCCGGGCTCGCTGCGGTCCGGCTCCGGCCTTCCTCCTCTCTGGCATCTCCCTCTCACTCTCCTCGGCGACGGATCGGAGGAGCAGGGGCCCGGAGCTCGACGGTGGTGGTGCAGATCTCGGCTCCCTCCTCCTTCCTCTTCCTCCGAGCGCAGGGGCGGAACGGTCAAGGTGGGCCCGGTGCCACGCTAAAGTAATAAAGTAAATGTCTCTAAAGTAATTAGACTTAAATAGCTAAGAGAATTTGATACTCTTTTTTAGGGAGTAATAAAGTTTAACGAATAGATTGAATGGCACTATGGCCCCTGACTATTCAATGTATATATTTTATCTCGATATATAAATGTGATTAAGTCTAAAAAATATATAAATGTGATTATATACAAAATGAAAAGGATTAATAAATTTATTAATTTCTTTGTTTCTTTTATTTTCCTTTTCCCCTTCGTTATCCTCATCCATCTGCAAGTAGCGGCCACAAAGCTCCCGTCCGGCGGCCCCTCTGCTCCCGCCGAGCGGCGGTGACAAGCTCCGCTCCTGCTTTCGCCTGAAGTTCGCCGCCGTCCACCAGCTCCGCCGTACCCCGCCCGCACCCGCCTCCTGCCCGACCTGTGTCGTTCCCCTCCGCCCCGCCGGCCGCGAGCTGCTGGCTGCGCGGCGCGTGCCTCGCCGGCAACAGGAGGAACGGATGGGATGCGCGGACTGAGTTTGACGCGAGCGGATAAGTTGACACAGCTATACTACTGTTGTCTAATACAAAAGAAATTAAAGTGCTATAGGCATCACAAGTGACCTTGTGACGCAGCGGTTTGATCTCAACTTCACCAGCTACGTGGTCGCGGGTTCGAACCCTTGTGCTGCACCTTTTTGCGATTTTTGCACCAGGATAGCTGGCGGAGGCGTGGCTGTTGGGCCTTAATATGACCCGTTTAGGGTCCATTTCGCATGCAGATAGACAAGCGGCTTTTGGGCCTAAACAAACACGATGGGCTAAAATAAATAAATAAAAAAAGGGAAAATTAGACGTGGCATTACTGATGCCAACGCTGCCAATTGTTTTCAAATAATTCAATAAATATTTTTTGTGACATCCAACGAGTGTCATAAATTTATGACATTAACAAATTCGCCTTATGACATAGAAACTATCGTCATTGGATGATATTGGACTACATGTATGACATATGTTGTGACATACGAGTTTTTATTGTCATTAAATTGAAATGGCTAATACAAAATGTCATAAAATGAATGATATAATGACATTATGTCATATTGTCATACTAAATATGTCAAAAAGCCATACATTTCTTGTAGTGTTGTACCATTGTTTTCAAAGTGTTGAAGTGAAGCAAATTGAATTACATGAGGTGCTACCTCAATATTTATAGATAATTTGCATATGGTTAAATTATGACTTGAATTCTTGCAATTATTTAAGTAGGGTATTAGCATGGTAAATTCTTGCTAAGGAAATTTTATTTCTTTCATTTCTTATCTATGTTTTAGGGCAAGGATTTGTGTAAAGTGATGCTTGCTAATTTAAAGTTTCAAGGATGTGAAGCGGTCAAGAACAAGGATTATCTTTCTGCGGAAGAAATATACACTAAGGTATTTTCTTGCATTTTACTCAATTAAATGCATGTTGTTCATGTGTTTTTCCTGGTTTACCTTCCCTGTCCACATTTCTGACTAAAACTACAGAAAATAAGTAAACAAATAGTTGCCACTGGCAGTAACGTGGTAGGGAATTCAACATTGATGGTTTATACAGTTATTACTGTCGGTACGGTGAGGGTCAATAGTTAGTAAGCATTCTGCAACACAATTTCTAATGGTGAGTTTCCCTTTGTCGTCTATACGTTTCTGACTTAAAACAACCATAAAACAATAAGATAATTCTGTTACTGGCCACCGGTGGAGGCCTGGCTGGTAGGGACTTCTACCTCTAGTTTGTATTGTTATTAATGTCCTTATGATAAGGAACGTTGGTGGTCAGATGAGCGTTTTTGCTATTATAGCACCAACATAACAGTAGCTATAGAGCTCCGCATCAAGGGCAAAGTTTAAGTGCTGTAGGAATCCAACTTCCGATAACTGTAACTAATATGGCTTACTAGGATGTCCATTCTTCACAAGCTGTGGAACACTCAGTTTGATTGGACAATTTACCCTTGGAATGCACAAATGGTGACAATACAAGAATGGTTTATGAGGCTCCTAGTTGCCGCCTTGGCATCCTCATGTACCCCTGGGGGCACAGGATGCCACGAAATTTTTGTTATGCCACAGCGCCTTAGGCATCCAGGCATCGAACACCCTAATAGAAAGGCCAACCTATTCAACTGTGGCAAAGGCACAACAGTGAAGAGTTCATAAAATCAACAGACTAAAGCATAATCATTCATGCAGAAATCATGAGCACAGATTAATGAATGTTTTCCACTTAGAAACATGATTGCTTTAACGTTTTGGTTCATTTTCACTTCATTCTTTTCTTTATTTTTTACTTTTATGCCATTCATGACCTATATTTTTGTGCTTAAGCTATATTCACCAACAAACTAATTTTTGTAAATCGAGATCTGACTTTGACTCAGTTGATCTGTTTTCATCTGAACAGGATTATGAAAATATCAACCAATACTTGCCTAGTGTACATTGGACAAATTTTATTAAGTTTTTCTCATATTTAGTGATGCAACTAGCTCACCAGATTCCGATGAGAATGAAGTGCAGAATATATTATGCTAATTGCTAGTCCTGTCTACTGGTTGTAGGCGCTGAGTCTTGACCCTGATGATGCAACCTTGTTCTCAAATAGGAGCCTTTGTTGGCTTCGCTTGGGTGATGGGAAGAAGGCTTTAACAGATGCTGTTGCCAGCAAGTCTATGTGACCTGGTTGGTCGAAAGCCTGCTACCGTGAAGGAGCTGCTCGAATGTTACTGAAGGTTTGGTGAAATAATCAGATGATATATCATCCCTGCAGTTTCTGTGACAACTTTTTCATGCACTTATCTTTATGTCTTCAGGATTATGAAAAAGCATGTGGTGCTTTCCTTGATGGTCTGAAACTGGCGCCAGATAATGCAGAGATAGAATCCGCTCTATGGTAAACCTACCTGCCCCTTTCGTCTACATGAATATAATTCTGCCACAATCACCTCATGCTGATCACTTGTATTTCTTTTGTTGTAATGGATCTCAACCATCTATGCTGTTATTCTGATTGAAATGTGCAGGGAGGCTTTGGAATCCTTGAAAATATCTCGCAACAATGAGAAAGAATAGCTGACCCGTGTAGAAGTTAGAAAGTTGTACAGAATCTGCGCTAGTCTCCTTGAAAAGATGGAGCTGTCCTCTTTTGCTGTTCCCCAAGCGGCCAAGCCGTATCTGAATTGTAGCCTGTGAACGAGTCACGGTTTGGGTAACTGTTAGATGCCCTTTTGCAAATCATAAGCTAGGTTCCAAGGGATTGTGAAGTGCCTTTTGTATCCATCGTTCACTGGGTCACTAGAGGAAGTGTTTGACAAAGATGGCGTTTGGTTGGGCTCTTTGGAACACGATCGGACTGCGGAGGTTATTTGAGACTGTTTATTATGTTTGTTTTAAGTCGGGTCACACGCATACTGTAAGGCGATACCTGCTAGTAGAAACGTAATACCGCGCACACCTGGGCGCAATCAGATCGCGCCGTCCGCCACGCTGGCACGAACTCGTCTTCTCTTGTCATCTTCATCCAGTTCTGCACTCCAGCATCATCAGTGGCATGCCTCTGCTCATCCAGTGCCTTCTTACGTCCACCTAGTTTTCGATTCATTCTTGTCAAGGAATGCCGGCGTCATGGTGTCGTTCTCCGAGGTCGAGATGGCTGCCGGCGACGGCGAGGCGAGAGTGCTCCGTAATGTGATGTGTAAACAATGCGCCCCGCCGGGCACCGTCGCTGGGCTGGCTCGCAGGAGCTGAGGAGCAGACGCCGGCGAGCGATCCAAATCTTTTCGACGCTATTTAATATTGTTACACTGAAAAAAACCAAACAAATCAAGTAAACACCAGTTCTATTTTCATATCGCTGTGATTGATTCCCTTTACATTTGGGTTAACGTTCCGTGAACCAAAACACACATACTTTTGCACATGCTGTGGTGACGAATTGAAATTAAACATGGGTCGGGACTAATCTTTCTATTGATGCCGCATTTGTTGTTTTTGGTTGCCGAACCCATAGCAGAGTACGAGTTGGATTACGAGGTCTTTGTGATGCTGAATTTTGAACATCCAAAGTCACATGGAACGAATCAGGGAGCTAATGCACTTTTGGAGGCGCTTTTTTTTTTTCATGTGGTAGCACCATAAATCGTAGTAGCACTAGACCGGCCTCCTTAATGAACTCTGCCACTAGTGAGAGTAATGACCATGTTTCAAACGAGAATGGTGGCTTTACCAATGTTTCTTCAACAAAATGGCTCCGCCGGAAGAGCACTTAATTTTGGTGAGAGGAGCCATGAGAGGAAGGATGAGCCCAAACAACCGGCTCCACCTCCTCACATTCCACCCTTGCCTTCGCGTGGGAGGGCCCGCGGGTGAGATGGCCTGCGCGAGGAGGGTGGGCGGCCATGGCAGCTAGCGCGAGCAGCCATCGACAATCACGTGTGTAAGGAAAAAGGATCTATCCATTAATGATTTTGGTGATTATATGTCAACACTAATCTATGGACTAATGTTTGTTAGTATACAAGGAAATAGTCGCATGGTTGCAAGGTGATGGATTTGGGCGATCAAACACCTCAAACAAGGTCATTAAGACATGTACAAAGCATGAGAAGACCAAGACATCCTAGAAGAGAAGCTAGGACGAAGACACGTGAAGACATGAAGAGAATCCTACTGAAAGTTACACCGCGACATTACAGCAGGTGGGTCGGTGAGCACCGACGCAATTGGAAGCAGCGGCGAATTGGTCGGTGCAATACGTGGTAGAGCCAAGATCGAAGTGTGCATAGGATGGTCCAATGCAAGCAATCAAGGAGCTCCGGACAAGTCGATGGTGTCCAGGCCAATCAAGATAGAAAATTGTATTTTCGAAGCACATGGTGTAACACCCTAAATTTCAACTTTTGCAATTAATAAAATTTTCTAGAATTTATTCGAGCTCAGTTAAGGTTTTTAAGGATTTTCTAGAATTTATTCGAATTAAATGTGTGTTGGAAAACATTTTCTAATTAAATTAAAGTAGGTTGCATTGTTGCATTCATGCTGCTGCATATTTATTTTATTGTGTTTGGGTTCAAGTTTGTTTGAATTCAAATTTTAGTTTGAATGTTGTTTTGTTTAAATTCAGCAAGTTCTCTTTTGCCCCCTGATCTTTTCGGCCCGCTCGGCTTCGCCCCTCGCGCTTTTTGCTTCGCAGCCCAGCCGGCCCGGTTCGCATCGCGGCCCAGCAGTCGCGGCCCAGCTTGGCCCAACTCCGCGGAGCCCGCTTGCTCCCCGCGCGCGGCGTCGAAGGCGCCCACGCGCGTTGCCGCTTTCTCTGCACGCTCGCGCCCGCGCCGCCTTCCGCTTTCGCCCGAGCCGCTGACCGGCGGGGCCCGCCTGTCATCCCCGCCGGGCGTCGTCTCCGCGTCGGACTCGAGTCCGAGCTCGAGTCCGACCGCGCGCCGCGTCGCCTGTGGGCGTGGCACGCACGCCAAGGCGCCTCTCCCGGCCTATTTATAGCGTGCGCCGCCTTTTCCCTCGCCCCCTTGTGCCCTAGCCCTTCACCGCGCGCCGCCGCCGCTCCGCAAACCCTAGCCGAGCGCCGCCGCCGCCTCGAGTCGTCTCCGAGCTCGCCGTCGCCTTGGTAAGCCTCGCGAGGAGCTCCGCGTTGGTTCGGTGCGCTCCGCGCGCTCTCCCGTGCCCTCTAGCGCTTTTCCGCGCGCGCCGCCGCTCGCCAGCCATGGCGCCGCCGCGCGGGAGCTCGCCGCCGGCCGCTCCCTCGCCGGGGCTGCTGTGCGCCGTCCGATCCGGCCTCAACGGCTCGGATCAGACCGGGGCGTAACCCCCTGCCGCGGTCCACCGTGGACCAGTGGACCGGGTCCACGACCGCGGTCCACGGCGCCGCCGCGCCGACGTCAGCGCCGGCGTTAGCGCTGACGTCATCCTGGCGTCAGCCGCCGTCAAGTCGCCGTCGCCGCCTGCCGTTTTGCAGAAAAGCCCCTGGCTTTCTTTGTATTTACATCTTTACTTTACGCAGTTTTAAAATCTTTACAATTTAGTCCTTTTATTTACGTTTAGGCCCCTGGAAGTTCCTGATCTTTGCCAGCAAGTCCCTAATCTTGTTTTTATCATAACTTTTGCATCTTAACTCCGTTTTACGCGTTCAAGATATCGTTGGAATCGTCGTTTCGTGTACAATATTTATGTGTGGACCATGTGTTGGTTTCTTATGATTGTTGTACTGTTTTCTTATTATTTCCTTTGCTTGTGCATGTGTGTGCCGGTAGACGATCCGCGCTTTGAGGACTTCCTGGGAGAGGAGTTCGAGGAGTTCGAGGAGTTCGGGCAGCAGCAAGGGTTCGCTGAAGGCAAGTCGCCTTGGTCATGCTTTGTCCTATTTAAATTAAGAACTTACTTTTATGTTCAACCAACCATAGTTGCATGTTATATTTAATTTTGATGGGTTTACCTATTAAGGACATGCCTAGCCACCCTATCCTGATTATCATGCCTTTACCTTGGGTTAATAATTTGTTGTAGATCTTGCTAGTGCTCTACTGCTTAATTGAACCCTATGTTAATCTTGATTTTATCATGTTATGCCTCGGTAACAAGATCATTTATTTAATCGGAAACATGGAGAACCACCCGGGACATACCGTACAACCGCAGTGCTAATGGGCTCTGGCCTTGACTTATTAACTAGTGACTCTAGCTTGGGACAATCTTACCTGGACTGGGCAAGAGAGGAAGCGTTGACGGTGTATAGCCCGGCCCTGTTGAGGAGCGGCCTTTGCTAAGGAGCACTCATCAGAGAGGGTTATGCCTGCTTCGGCTTGGAACCTTAGCGGATTGTCACTTGTTAGGGAAGCTTCGTAACGGTCTCGTAGTGGATCCCTGGCCATTCACCAAAGGAAGTGTCTAATGGGGCCTTGCAAACCTCGGGCAAAAAGGGTGACACTTCTACTGGGTAAAGCTGTGCAAACCTTGCAAGGTTAATAAAAAACTATCATGATAGTCGTGCTCACGGTTACGAGCGGCCTGGACACTCACATATTTAATTTATCGTAACTTTATTCAAATCATTTACTTTATGTTGAGGCTCTCATCTTTATGTTATTTTTATTCATTAATTGTGGGTGGTATAAACTTATACTTAAGCTTGCTTAATTAAAATTTGATCAATTAAAATGCTAAATGCTTAAACCTTCAGCCTATCCTTGTGTTAAGCCTTGCATATCATCTCGTTATCTTTAGCTTGTTGAGTACGGCATGTGCTCACGCTTGTTCATTTATTTTTGCAACGACCGATCCGGATTTGTTCAGACGTGGGGAGCTTTGAGGAGTTCTCCGGCGATTTCCAGGAGTTCTAGGCCGCGTCTCTGCCAGGCAACCTCGAGGTCTTAGAGGAGTTTCGTTTGCAGCGTTAAATAAAGACTCTATTTATTCTTTGGAGACAAACCTTGGATTGTAATAATGCTATTTACTACTCTCTATTTATTCTTGCACGCTGTGATATTTATTTTTGTCGATTATATGTGAGTTGCCTTGGTTAACGACTTGCATATGAGATGGTTCGTTTTCTTCTGAAAACGGGCGTGACAAAAGTGGTACCAGAGCCGTGTTGCCTCTAGGAACGTTAGCCTAGTTAGAAAATGGCCGAATTAAGGATACTAAAGCTTAGAAGCCTTTTATTTCCGCTTGACTCTGATATAAAACTATTTTATTCCATTTTTATTTTTATCTTTATTTTATCTCTTCTTGTCGTTGATTTTATCTCACCCTTGGAGCTATTTCTATTCATTTTATTACATATCTTACTTGTTGAAAATTTTCCTTATCTCAGAAGATGGTGATGACTCGGGAGTCCGCCCGTAAGAGTGCCATGCTTCAGCGTGTCCGTGAGTGGGAGGAAGACAGTGATGAAGAGGTTGATGCTGAGCTGGTGGTGGAAGGCCCCGATGTGGAGGTGCACACGCCGCCACTGCAGGAGGTGGAGGTGATCGAGATTGAAGATGTTGAAGAAGGTGAAGATGGTGCTCCAGCGGTTGATGCTGACCAGCCAGTGCCTCCAGCCGCCGTTGGAATGGAGGAGCAGCAGGAAGCCCAAGCTGAAGCCCCTGCAGGAGAGGAGCATCATGATGCCCAAGACGAAGAGGAGGATCCTGAGGAGGTAGAGGAGTACCTAGGCGAAGGAGAATACTACGAGGATGCCATCCAGTCTCCAGACCCGTCTTCATCTGAGGATTCAGAGAATCCCCAGCCGCCTCCGCCTGAGTTCTGGACTCTGACTCGCCACTATCACGATGGTGGCATTGCCCGTCTTCCCGCGCTGCTCAAGGAGCTGTTTGAGCGTCTCCAACTGCCGGTAGAGATTATGTACAAGGGCAATCAATGGCGTCACCCCCGGTATCCGGCAGAGTGGAAGGTGTCCGTGCAGATTCGCGTCGCTGATTATGTGCATGGAGGGACTCTGGAGGCCGCCAAGTTTCAAGCCATAGCATTCAGAGGCAGTTTTGCAGCCGGAAGGGATGATGCCGCGCTTCAGGCCTTTGGAAGGGTGCTTTATCAAGAAAATGGTGAGCTGCAAGGCACCATTTGGAAGTTCTTCCCTCGGACCGCACCGGAGGCCGTGAGCAGCATAATCCTGGATATCCAGAATCAACTGAATGAGGACCTGAGGGACCATGCCAAGTACACCGCAGCGGTTCACACCTATGCTGTGGGCACCACCGATGAGTTGAACCACGCCTATGATATGCTAGCTGCTGAAAGGTTGAAGAACAAGAAGCTTCGAGCTGCACTCCGTGGAGAGGATCCAGCGGAGGTGGAGGAAGATAAAGAAGTTTGTCCAGCACGTTCACCCCCTCGCCGCAAGACAAGATATGGAGGAGCTATCACTTACATCAACTAGCCTTGAAGAAGCTTAGGAGCTTAGGAGTTTAGGAGTTTCGGAGTCCTTAAGTTTAAGAGTTTAGAGTTCTTGTAATCGTTAGCGTTAAGCGATCGTCGTTTCGAGGTGCGTCTTTTGTTAAGAGTGAACGTGTGCTTGTTATTTTGCTTATGGATGATTTGGGTCTTTGTAATGAGTGTGGTGTGTTGTGGAGTTTACCACAGCGACATCAGTTTAATAAAGTTTAGTTTGGGGTTTTAATTTTGTCTCATAATTTAATCCTTTATCTATCTCGCTTTATCTATCTTATAAATCTCGTTCAACGCAAATCTGTTCGCGTCACTGCTTGACCTTTCGGTACTGTTCGAATTTATTCAGAAGCTACAGGGATCGGTTTCTTGTGAAACCAAGTGGGTTAGATTCAGAATTTAATGGGTGAAATCCTGGTAATTTTTCATGATTTTTGGACTTACGGACAGAGAGATATGCATCTGCTTTTCTCAGAACCTGAATCTGTCACAATGGTCTGACGTATGCAGCTTGTTTATTTTATATCTCGAGTTTTATAACTCCGATTTATATTATTCAAGTTGGGTTGGTTCCGGAATTTAGTAACCTTTATCCTGTAATTTTCTCATAATTTTTGGAAGTCCTGTTCATGACTTATATCTGGTCTTTTCGTCTAATCAGAATTCTGTCCTGTCCTGAAATTTTCTGTTATTGTCTAATTACGCTGTTGAGCACAACCTTTCTATTATATCTTTATCAGTCACAATCTGAAACCTGTATCTCTAACACTCAGATGGTGAACACCAGGTCTGGTGCAGGAGTTGATCAACCACCAACAGTTCGTCCGTCAAGGAACGTCAACCCCAACCCGAATCCTCAGCCAGAACCACCACTGCCGTCAGAGATGGAGCCGTTTCTTGAGGCACAGATGGTTTTCCTCCAGACATTGACTAACACTGTGGCTGGACTTCAAGCTCAAGTCAACCAGGGGAACAACAACCAGGGGAACAACAACCCGAACCCGCCGCCCAGGGACAAGCACAGGGAGTTCATGAGCCACAGGCCCCCGACGTTCTCTCATTCCGCGGATCCGCTGCAGGCTGACGACTGGCTGAAGACTGTGGGAAGGATGCTGGAAATTACTCAGTGTACTGACCGGGAGAAGGTCCTTTATGCTTCTGGACGCCTAGAGGGAACTGCTGCAGATTGGTGGGACTCGTTCACTGCCGCTCATGAAGATGCTGATGCTATCACTTGGGATGAGTTCAAGAACAACTTCAGGAAATATCACATTCCGACAGGTCTCATGAAGCTGAAGAAAGCAGAGTTCCTTGCTCTTAAGCAGGGAGGAATGTCCGTGAGTGAGTATCGGGACAAGTTCATTCAGTTGTCCCGTTATGCTCCAGAAGAGGTGTCTGATGATGAGAAGAAGCAGGAACGGTTCCTGAACGGTTTGATTGGGCCGTTAAACTATCAGTTGTACTCTCACACCTTCCCCACCTTTCAGGAACTTATAGATAAGGCAATTGGTCTGGAACACAAACGCCAGGAGCTGGGTGAGAAGAGGAAGTTCAGTGGGTCAGGACAGTCTAGCAGCATCTCTCGCCCTCGCTTCACCCCACCTCAGCAGAGCGCACCGTTCCGCTTTGGAGGTTACAATGGTGGATATGGGCAGAACCAGGGTCAGCGCTCCGCACCTACACCGCAACGTCCCGCATCCCAGCAGAACACCCAACAGAACTTCCAGCAGAACCGCCAGACTACTCCAGCTCAGACACCAGTGAAGGCACCAGCTCCAGGCAGCACTACTACCCCTCGTGCTTGTTTCAAGTGTGGTGATCCTAATCACTTTGCCAACAACTGCCCCAGGAAGCAGACCCAGACTCCACAGGGACAGAACCAGCAAACTCAGCAGGCCAGGACAGGAATTCTACACCACAGAGTAGCAGGGGACGCCAGAACTACATGCAAGGCCGTGTAAATCATGTTGCAGCTGAGACAGCTCAGGTGCACCCAGAAGTTCTGCTTGGTATGTTCCTTGTCAACTCAGCTCCTGCATCAGTTCTATTCGATTCTGGAGCATCCCATTCTTTTATTACTACCCAGTTCGTAGCCCAACATAGCATTCCCATGTGCATCATGCCTAGACCTATGTTAGTATCCTCACCGGGGGGCAGATGAAGGCAGCTTACAGGTGTCGTGATGTTAACGTTAATATAATGGGGAAAGATTTCTGGACCGATCCGATAGTTCTAGAATCACAAGGAATTGATGTTATCCTTGGTATGGGTTGGATGGCAAAGCATGATGCAGTCATTCAGTGTGCGAAGAGGTCAGTATGGCTCACTTCACCGCAAGGGGAAAGGATTGAATATGCCGTTGTTCTACCCTCCACAGCAGAAGGTGCAACCAATGGTACAGTTAATCAAATGGATGGTGTGTCGCTAGGAGATATTAAGGTGGTGTGTGATTTCCCAGATGTTTTTCCAGACGAGCTGCCAGGTATGCCACCTGACCGAGATGTCGAATTTCTCATTGATCTTATTCCTGGTACTGCACCCATCTCGCAAAGACCATATAGACTCTCTGCTAAACATTTAGAAGAACTGAAACAACAATTAAAGGAACTTTTAAGTAAACGCTTTATCCGTCCTAGTTCTTCACCGTGGGGTTCACCGGTTATCTTTGTAAAGAAGAAGGATGGCACAGAAAGGATGTGTGTGGATTACAGGTTACTTAATGATGTCACTATCAAGAATAAGTATCCATTGCCCAGGATTGATGACCTTTTTGACCAGATGAGAGGAGCCAGAGTGTTTTCTAAGATTGATCTGCGTTCCGGTTATCATCAGATGAAGATCAGGCCTTGTGATATCCCCAAGACGGCTTTCTCCACCAGATATGGCCTTTATGAGTACACGGTAATGTCCTTTGGTTTGACTAATGCCCCCGCTTACTTCATGTATCTGATGAATAAGGTGTTTATGGAATATCTGGATAAGTTTGTGGTGGTGTTCATTGATGATATCCTGGTATTCTCCAAGAACGAGGAAGAGCATGAAGAGCATCTGAGGTTGGTATTGCAGAAGTTGAGGGAGAATCAGCTGTATGCCAAGTTCAGCAAGTGTGAGTTCTGGATGAAGGAAGTTTCTTTTCTGGGTCATGTCATTACTGATGGTGGTGTAGCAGTCGACCAAGGGAAGGTTAATGATGTGTTGAACTGGAAGCCACCTACTTCTGTGAAGCAGGTAAGAAGTTTCTTGGGAATGGCAGGTTACTATCGTCGGTTCATTGAGGGATTCTCTAAGATAGCAAAGCCTCTTACTTCACTTTTGGAGAAGGATGCAGACTTCAAGTGGACTGAAGCTTGTCAGGCCAGTTTTGAGAAGCTAAAGCAGCTGTTGACTACGGCCCCTGTTCTTGTGATGCCGGATATCAGCAAAGGTTTTGACGTCTATTGTGATGCATCTAAGCTGGGATTGGGGTGTGTGCTTATGCAGGAAGGACATGTGGTGGCATATGCATCGAGGCAGTTGAGGAAGCATGAGCAGAATTACCCTACCCACGACTTGGAGTTGGCAGCTGTGGTACACGCTCTGAAGATTTGGAGGCACTACCTAGTGGGAAATAAGTGTAATATCTATACAGACCACAAGAGCTTGAAGTACATTTTCACCCAGAGGGATCTCAATCTCAGGCAGCGCCGTTGGTTGGAGCTGATTAATGACTATGATCTGGAGATACATTACCACCCGGGCAAGGCAAATGTCGTTGCGGATGCTCTGAGTAGGAAGGACCAGTTGAACTTGGTGTTGGCGCACGAGTTGCCCGAAGAATGTTTAAGGAGTTTGAGAAATTGAACCTTGGGATGGTAGCTCACACTGAAGGAGTCACACTAGACTTAGCGTCTACCTTGGAGCAGGAAATCCGAGATGGTCAGCTAGAGGATGCTAAGGTGAAGGAAATCAAGGAGCTGATGAGTGAAGGGAAGGCACCTGACTACCGACTCGATGAACAAGGAACACTTTGGCTTGGTAAGAGGATTTGTGTGCCTGACATCGATCATCTTAGAAAGACTATTCTCAGAGAAGCTCATGATTCTGCCTATTCTATTCACCCTGGAAGCACTAAGATGTATCAAGATCTAAAGCAGATGTACTGGTGGTATGGTATGAAAAGGGATGTGGCTGAATATGTGGCTGTGTGTGACACGTGTCAGAGGGTCAAGGCAGAGCATCAGAGGCCAGCAGGGCTACTCCAACCATTGAAAGTGCCAGAATGGAAGTGGGAAGAAATCAGCATGGATTTTATAGTGGGATTACCTCGCTCTCGGAACGGTCATGATTCTATATGGGTCATCGTGGATCGGCTTACTAAGGTAGCTCATTTCATACCTGTGAGAATCGAGTACACCAGCGCTAGGTTGGCAGAGTTATACATGTCCAGGATCGTGTGTCTGCATGGTGTGCCTAAGAAAATAGTTTCTGATCGGGGTACTCAGTTTACGTCACGGTTCTGGCAGAAGCTGCATGAATCCATGGATACAAAGTTGAATTTCAGTTCAGCATACCATCCTCAGACAGATGGCCAGACAGAGCGAGTTAATCAGATATTGGAGGATATGCTGAGGGCTTGTGCCTTAAAGCACTGGAAGCAGCTGGGAGAAAAGTTTACCCTATGCAGAGTTCTCTTACAATAACAGCTATCAGGCGAGTCTCAAGATGGCACCGTTCGAAGCTTTGTACGGGAGAAGGTGCAGAACGCCTCTCTTCTGAATGAGGCTGGAGAAAGTCAAGTGTTTGGGCCAGAGGTTCTGCAAGAGGCTGAGAAGCAAGTGCAGTTGATAAGGGAAAATCTGAGATCAGCGCAATCAAGGCAGAAAAGTTATGCTGATACACGCCGCAGAGCTTTGACCTTTGAGGAAGGTGATTTTGTATATTTGAAGGTGTCACCCGTCAGAGGCATGCGCCGGTTTAAAGTAAAAGGGAAGTTGTCACCCCGCTTTATTGGCCCATACAAGATACTAGAGAGGATGGGAGAAGTTGCTTATCGGTTAGAATTGCCAGCCAGACTCTCAGATGTGCATGATGTGTTCCATATCTCTCAGCTGAAACGGTGTCTCAGGATACCAGAGGAGCAGTTGTCCTTGGAAGAGTTGAATGTGTCCGAGGATCTGACTTATGATGAGCGACCTATCAGAATTTTGGAGACACTACAGAGAGTTACGCGGAACAAGTCAGTTACCATGTGCAAGGTGCAGTGGAGTCACCATTCAGAGGATGAGGCAACTTGGGAAAGAGAGGATGAGTTAAAGGCAGAATTTCCAGATCTCTTCGATAATCTATCCGAATCTCGAGGACGAGATTCTTCTTAAGGGGGGAGGTTTGTAACACCCTAAATTTCAACTTTTGCAATTAATAAAATTTTCTAGAATTTATTCGAGCTCAGTTAAGGTTTTTAAGGATTTTCTAGAATTTATTCGAATTAAATGTGTGTTGGAAAACATTTTCTCAAATAAATTAAAGTAGGTTGCATTGTTGCATTCATGCTGCTGCATATTTATTTTATTGTGTTTGGGTTCAAGTTTGTTTGAATTCAAATTTTAGTTTGAATGTTGTCTTGTTTAAATTCAGCAAGTTCTCTTTTGCCCCCTGATCTTTTCGGTCCGCTCGGCTTCGCCCCTCGCGCTTTTCGCTTCGCGGCCCAGCAGTCGCGGCCCAGCTTGGCCCAACTCCGCGCAGCCCGCTTGCTCCCCGCGCGCGGCGTCGAAGGCGCCCACGAGCGTTGCCGCTTTCGCATAGCGCTCGCACCCGCGGCCGCGCTGACGTTTTTCCGCCTTCTCCGCACGCTCGCGCCCGCGCCGCCTTCCGCTTTCGCCCGAGCCGCTGACCGGCGGGGCCCGCCTGTCATCCCCGCCGGGCGTCGTCTCCGCGTCGGACTCGAGTCCGAGCTCGAGTCCGACCGCGCGCCGCGTCGCCTGTGGGCGTGGCACGCACGCCAAGGCGCCCCTCCCGGCCTATTTATAGCGCGCGCCGCCTTTTCCCTCGCCCCCTTGTGCCCTAGCCCTTCACCGCGCGCCGCCGCCGCTCCGCAAACCCTAGCCGAGCGCCGCCGCCGCCTCGAGTCGTCTCCGAGCTCGCCGTCGCCTTGGTAAGCCTCGCGAGGAGCTCCGCGTTGGTTTGGTGCACTCCGCGCGCTCTCCCGTGCCCTCTAGCGCTTTTCCGCGCGCGCCGCCGCTCGCCAGCCATGGCGCCGCCGCGCGGGAGCTCGCCCCCGGCCGCTCCCTCGCCGGGGCTGCTGTGCGCCGTCCGATCCGGCCTCAACGGCTCGGATCAGACCGGGGCGTAACCCCCTGCCGCGGTCCACCGTGGACCAGTGGACCGGGTCCACGACCGCGGTCCACGGCGCCGCCGCGCCGACGTCAGCGCCGGCGTTAGCGCTGACGTCATCCCTGGCGTCAGCCGCCGTCAAGTCGCCGTCGCCGCCTGCCGTTTTGCAGAAAAGCCCCTGGCTTTCTTCGTATTTACATCTTTACTTTACGCAGTTTTAAAATCTTTACAATTTAGTCCTTTTATTTACGTTTAGGCCCCTGGAAGTTCCTGATCTTTGCCAGCAAGTCCCTAATCTTGTTTTTATCATAACTTTTGCATCTTAACTCCGTTTTACGCGTTCAAGATATCGTTGGAATCGTCGTTTCGTGTACAATCTTTATGTGTGGACCATGTGTTGGTTTCTTATGATTGTTGTACTGTTTTCTTATTATTTCCTTTGCTTGTGCATGTGTGTACCGGTAGACGATCCGCGCTTTGAGGACTTCCCGGGAGAGGAGTTCGAGGAGTTCGAGGAGTTCGGGCAGCAGCAAGGGTTCGCTGAAGGCAAGTCGCCTTGGTCATGCTTTGTCCTATTTAAATTAAGAACTTACTTTTATGTTCAACCAACCATAGTTGCATGTTATATTTAATTTTGATGGGTTTACCTATTAAGGACATGCCTAGCCACCCTATCCTGATTATCATGCCTTTACCTTGGGTTAATAATTTGTTGTAGATCTTGCTAGTGCTCTACTGCTTAATTGAACCCTATGTTAATCTTGATTTTATCATGTTATGCCTCGGTAACAAGATCATTTATTTAATCGGAAACATGGAGAACCACCCGGGACATACCGTACAACCGCAGTGCTAATGGGCTCTGGCCTTGACTTATTAACTAGTGACTCTAGCTTGGGACAATCTTACCTGGACTGGGCAAGAGGGGAAGCGTTGACGGTGTATAGCCCGGCCCTGTTGAGGAGCGGCCTTTGCTAAGGAGCACTCATCAGAGAGGGTTATGCCTGCTTCGGCTTGGAACCTTAGCGGATTGTCACTTGTTAGGGAAGCTTCGTAACGGTCTCGTAGTGGATCCCTGGCCATTCACCAAAGGAAGTGTCTAATGGGGCCTTGCAAACCTCGGGCAAAAAGGGTGACACTTCTGCTGGGTAAAGCTGTACAAACCTTGCAATGGTTAATAAAAAACTATCATGATAGCCGTGCTCACGGTTACGAGCGGCCTGGACACTCACATATTTAATTTATCGTAACTTTATTCAAATCATTTACTTTATGTTGAGGCTCTCATCTTTATGTTATTTTTATTCATTAATTGTGGGTGGTATAAACTTATACTTAAGCTTGCTTAATTAAAATTTGATCAATTAAAATGCTAAATGCTTAAACCTTCAGCCTATCCTTGTTTAAGCCTTGCATATCATCTCGTTATCTTTAGCTTGTTGAGTACGGCATGTGCTCACGCTTGTTCATTTATTTTTGCAACGACCGATCCGGATTTGTTCAGACGTGGGGAGCTTTGAGGAGTTCTCCGGCGATTTCCAGGAGTTCTAGGCCGCGTCTCTGCCAGGCAACCTCGAGGTCTTAGAGGAGTTTCGTTTGCAGCGTTAAATAAAGACTCTATTTATTCTATGGAGACAAACCTTGGATTGTAATAATGCTATTTACTACTCTCTATTTATTCTTGCACGCTGTGATATTTATTTTTGTCGATTATATGTGAGTTGCCTTGGTTAACGACTTGCATATGAGATGGTTCGTTTTCTTCTGAAAACGGGCGTGACACATGGCAATCCGGTGGTATTCGCTGGAGCACCGGACAAATTGGTGGTGCTCGGCTCGGCTCAAGATCGGCCATGTTTCGGCTTTAGATCTTCAAAGCAAAAGAAAATAGAGCATCAGTCGATTCAGTGCTAACTTGAAGCCAACAAAGAATGTGTTCGTGTGAGGTTTGCGGCAACGGCCAGCCCAACGGCTAGTTTCTCAAGATGCTCCGGTGGTCACCGTTTGAGCCAGTGCTACACAGAAATGCAAGCCATTGTAATAACGGCTAGTTTGAGGATTTAGGCCTATATATTCCCCGACGCCTGCTATTTGGAGGTGATTGAGCTTGTAGAAGTTGCTACGAGTTGTTATTTAAGTTGAAGTGCTTATTCCACCAAAGCGCTTAAAGAAAGATTAAGGCTATTAGCATTAAGTTTAGAGCTTGATCAATGCTAGTATAGGCCTGGTAGTGCATTGCTCTAGGTGTTAGCCTAGAGTTTAGGCAAGGTTTGCGTACCTCTTGTATTGGTGCTTGTGTGCACCAAGAGTTGTAAGTTCAGGGGCTTGTAACTCTTGCGAGACCCTCCAACCGAGTTTTTCGAGTTGCCACCGGTGCTTGTGATAGGGAGGAGAGACCCTACTCTGTTTTTAGAGAATCCTAATTTACCCTCGCTCTTAGGATGTCACGATCCCTTCAATGCACTGCGTCAAGAAGCCATGGGTTGCCGGCGACGGAAGTGGTGGGTTGGAGGCGGCCAGTAATGGGAACGAGAGGCAGGGCAGAGCAGGCCGGCAAGGACTGTGGAGACGGTGGGAGGCAGCCACAACGGCGGGAGCCAGTGGTGGGCGCCCTAGTGCGGGAGAGAGAACACCGAGAGAGAGTGAGAAAGAGACAAACATGAACGGAAAAATAGGAAGAAAAGAGAAAATAAAAAAAATATACACTACTACAAAGACGCTCATCCAAAGTGATGCCAAAACCTGATTTTGCCAAGGCAAATAAGACGATTATTCACAGCCAGTTATTTAACTGGCACGTTTGACAAGTGATTTTAACTGGTGGATCCTACACTGGCGCAGATAGTAAAAAATAGGAATTCATAAATAAAAATGGTAAAAATATTTTTTTAGCGTGAAGGCCACCCCTGAGCTACGGTTACGGTTGCGTATCGCAAGTCACAAGTATGCAGTGTCCAACCTTTGAGCTTACAACCTCCTATCTCGCGCTACCCTTCTTTACATCTCAGCTAGACGTCATTCCTACATGCGTGGGAGAGTTATATTCCTTTTGACCCTTATTGCATAAAGCTTAGTTCTATTATTTAGGTATTTAAACGGCCTGAAATAAAAAAACTTTCAACTACAAAGTTGTAGACCTCGTTGAAATATACAAATTTTATATAAAGCTTCTATGCATCCGAGACTGCATGCAAAACTTACAAAATTCAAAATACAATCTAAAATTCAAGTTACAAGAGCGGGAACAAGGACAGAACAATTTTGGGCATGTAAATGATTTCAAATAAAAAACCTTTAAATACAAAGTTGTGGATCTCGTCAAAATATACAAATTTTGTATAAAGTTTCTCTCCATGCAAGACTGTATGTAAAAATTATAAAATTTAGAATACAACCTGAAATTTAAGTTAGAAGAGCGGGAAGCGGCTCAATATCGGGCCGACGACAATGACTATTCGAAGCGGCTCAATTTCGAAGCCGACGCGAATGACAAGTTATTCGAAGCGGCTCTAGTAGTGGGCCGATGTGAATGTCTTATTCAAAGCGGCCTATTTATGGCCGGCACGAATGAGCCAATGCGAATAGGGGTCTCTCTAGTAGTGATAGGAAGAAAAGAAAACGAGAAGGAGCTGCCTTACCAAACATTTTTCTAACCAGACAAGCCAGAGCCGGAGCCCTGCCAAAGGAGCCCTTATTTTGACAACCTTTTATGTGCACTTTGAATGTTCTTAGGATAGTCATAAAATAAATGGACGAGAGTAGAGGATAGACGGCTTATGTAGAGGGTGTTGCAGTAGTACAAAGTCACACAGAACTACCTGGTTAATGGTTCGTAAATCAAAAAAAGGTGGCTTGCGACTTCGGGAGCAATCAGACTGTCTACCCAACATGATGCTCTTCCGCTAAAAAAACCTACATATCCTGCCTACTTCGGCCAAAAAAGGTTTCTTATGAATGACAGCATTATCCTCCTTAGCAACAATGCCTGAGTTGTCCTAAAAAAAACAATGCCTGAGCTGTTCACCTATACAATGAACAAGAAATTTTCTTTCCAACTAGCTTATGAATTGGCAAGCTTCCATGACAACTTCCATCTCCCCCTGTCCAGCATACGAGCAATATCTGAATCCTCAACAGAAGATCACGATCTCGAGCTATTGGAGGGTGTAAGGATCTAGATGTCGCGTAGAGGGAGGGGAAGGGGGTTGAACAGGCGAGATGAGCAATTAAAACTCCAAGTCCAACTTCTCAGCCCGCTGATAGCCACAGGCGGTTAAACCGCCTTAGACAGTGAGCTGCCCAAAGTGTTGCTCGTCCCTCTTTTGTTCTTCTAGCACCAAATGAACTTGAGGCACTACTTGTGCAGATGAATTTCAACAGGATTATCAAGTCCGTGCACACAAATCAAGTAGATCGAAGCAGAAGCAAATATAAAGCTAGAAATGAAGAAGGTAAAGTGAAGTAGAGACACAAGGATTCGTTTCCCGAAGTTCAGACCCGCTGCAAGCAGTAAGCTAGTTCTGCAGTTCCTAGTCTCCGTTTGAGAAACCTCGCAAGGTTGCCTCGCCTAGGTGTATACACACCACACCTTAGCCCTTCACTAGAATGGTCCTTTTCCACGAAGGAGGCAAGACCAGCCTTTACAAACTTACAGCCGCTCACCACACAAATGAGAGCTCACTGGCGACACCTAGCCGTCTAGGAGCCAAGCTCCAAGAGTAACAAATGCACAAAGAACTTTTGACGCCAACCATAAGTGCTCAAGCTATGGATTTGCTCTCTAGTGATCTCACCAGATCTCTGAGCTCACAAAACTCTCAAGCTCACTCACAAAAACTTCTCTCAACCCCAACTCAACGGATTTTCACTAAAACAAGAAAACTCATAAAGAGTGGTTGGAGAGAGCTTCTCTACTGTTAGAATGTGTCTTGTGGGCTTAGAATTCACTCAGAACTAGCATCCCTCAAAGGTGAGGGCTAAGGGGTATAAATATCCCAACCAACAAAAACTAGCCGTTAGAACTCTACTCAGGGCAGTTAAACTGCCACTTAATGCCGGTTAAACCTCCATTTGAATTAAACTAGCCATTGCAGCTTGTCAGAGGTCAGGGGCGGTTAAACCGCCCGGGATCAATGAACACTCTCTTGTTCACTTTTTGGATTAACTCTCAAGGCTATCTCACTTAGGTCAACCATTGAGCACTATTATGGTGTTTAGTCTTTCATTCAATGTGACATCCCCTTGATAGTACGTCATACCTATACTCAAGAACAAATATAGAACCAATTTATCAACTTGAGCTTGTATGTCTTCAATCATCCCGCACATGATTAAACTTTCACCTTGAGGACAATCCACATTGTTCTAGCTTGAGCAAAACCATCTTGAGCTATTGATTTGAACCTTGGTCTTAGAATGAAATCCTCTTCTAGTTCAAATCACTTTTCTACAATAAAGCTTGATACTTGCTAATATGAAACCCACATGTGATCATGATCCGTCAAGTTGATCCGTAGAAAGTTTCGTCACCCTAGCAAAGAATCCATGGCTCAAGCCGCAATTTGATCACACAATGCTTAGCACCTTAAAACACCATCCCGAAATCCAACCTTCTGTCCATGCATCACACCTAGCTTCACATAGGCTCGTACCATCCATGAAAACCAATTCTTGATATGCAATTTACCCATTTTAATTGACCATTCAGTTTCTTCAAAGTCATCATGTCTTGTATGTAAGCCAGCTGTGACGAACCGGATTTTCGTAATCGAGAATCCGACTCTCTGTACCCTTGTGATAGTCCCTGGATCAGTAGCTATCACGTACAGAACTCATCTCAGCATAATATCATAGTCATACAAAGAATATTAGATTACAAAGAGAGGTTTACATCCATACCAAATGGAAATACGAGTACAGTACAAGCCTCACAGGCTGAGCGACAAGCGGAAATCCTGCGTAGCGGTAGCTAAGTCTTTCAAGTCTTCATCTTCAATCCACAGGCATCCTTGAGCGAAGCAGCGCTACCCATCTAACACATTCGGACTTGAACACCAAGTCCTAACCTGCAACTCACAAACTATCCCCAAGGAACGGGATAGGTTCACGTCACCATCTGTATGCAAGCTTTAAGTGGCCTATAATCTAAAGGGTAAAAATATATCAAGGAAAGGCTCGGGTTTCCTATGCAGCGGCAAAGTATAAAATACCATCAACATCATCATCCTCACCACCTTCTCCTCTCGAGTCGATGGGAAAGCTTCCGACCCTTCCCATCTCAACGGCAAACGCCGGACCTTATCCTGAACTAGCAGCTCTCATCCCAACCTGTAGTTTTAGAAGAGGGGGAGGTAGAAAGTCCCAAAACACTAATCAGAAGAAGCCAGTATACAGGGGGTGTCCATGACCGAGGACGCGGCTATACGTATAGATTCTAACTCTGCAGAGCGTGTACACCTGGAACCACTCGGGCTGCGATCGGTTGCAAGCCGATCGAGACACAACCCACAACCACGACTCCCTAATCAGACCGGTACCATCCTGCATTCCCGGACTTGGACCCATTCAGTAAACCGAACGATCCGGGATCGTGAGTCCCTAGCACCACACAGGCGCTGAGAGTCTCGGAAACAAGGGCTGAACGCAGCCAGGCTCCGTACACCCTCGTGAAACGGCAAGCCCAAACCTAGCACACTACTCCACAGCAATGGTACCGACTAACTAGAGAATGGCTGGAACCCCTCCCATAAGGGTAAGCGGTGCGTACGTAAAAGTCATGTAACCAGGTCCAACCGACTCGGCCTAAGCCAGAGCGAGCAAGTCCCCGTCAAATGCGTATCCACCTCGTGGTCCACGAATCGGCACCCATTATAGGTATGGCCGCCCAACGCCTCAAATCCATCCATATCACAAATCATATCACAATGTACCCGCTACGGTACAGGAGGTGTCCAATAGCCTCCAAGCCCCGACCCGAGGGTCGGTTAAAGTCTGCTCACTCCAGCCGGGGGTTCGAAACTCTCCAAGTTTTTCCCACCCAAAATACTCACGCCAAGAGATTTAAAACCACCACTATATCCCACACATGCAAGCAGCAGCATAACAATCATATATAATGGTGTAGTAGGTAAACAAGGAATCAGGATATATAAATAGGCTATGCGGCTCATCATCATCTCATCATTGCAATAAAGCGCTAGCAAATCTACTTGCAATGCCTACTAGGTACAAAGAAGCAGAATGGGCGTGAACCTGGAGTATCGTCCTTATCTTCGTCTTCAGCGTAGTCGACGTCGTCGAAGAAGTCCGGGTCCTCCGAGGATCCTATTGGACGCAAATACAAATAAACAACGACATCTACTAGCAAATGAACTCCAAATAAGAATCAATGAAGATCCAAATAATAGCAAACTCTATTCTATCGTGTTTGTCATAATTTTAGAAAAATACTGAAACTGGTTTCATATTTTTCTGAGCTACGGTTGATTTATTATGATTTTCCGAAGTTTAAATCCATTTTTGGAATTTATAAATCATTTCGGAAAAAGAAATAAAAGTTAGGACACAAGTTAGCAGCTGGGGTATGTTAACTGCCGGCTCGAGGTTAAACTGCGAGTCGGGCTGGCGAAGGCAGCGGTCTGGGGTTGACGACATCATCACGGGCCCTGATGATGTCATCGTTGACTCGGTCAAAGTTGACTGGGTCAACGGTCAAAGGGTCAAGGTCTCGGTCAACGGGTCAAAGGTTACCGGGTCAGTCAAAGGGTCAACGGGTCCACATGTCAACACGTGGGCCCAAGGGTCAGGTGGGTCCGGGCTGACAGTCAGTGGGTCCCACAGGTGGGCCCACGGTCCTACGGGTCAAAAGTCATGTTAGCCACGTGGCGGTCGACTCGGCACCGGGTCGGCGCCACGTGTCGGGCAAAGGTCGGCCGTTTAGGTTTGCGTGGCGGTCACGTGACTAAGTCGCGGACGCCACTTGGCTAGGTCTGAGGTGAAGAGAGCAATTTTAGGAACCTAACGCAACTGGTTTGGTACAAAACGGAGCTAGGATGGAAAAGATATGAATTTCCTAAGGTTAAACCCTTTTAAAATATTAAGAAAAAGGATTTATAAAAGAATAAATCCATTTCTTAAAAGAACGGGGGGCTCTGTGCAAAATTGCCAAGGTGGAAGGACCTTTTCGCGATTAACAAAAAGTCCAAGGGCCTGACTGCAAATGTGCAGGGACCAGATCGCAATTAACATAAACCCTAGGGGGCTGGATGCAAAAGGACCAGGGGTTAGATTGAAAAGGGGCCGGCCAGGGGCTAAACCGCAAAGATGCAGTGGTGGAAGGACCTTCTTGTAAAACCGAGAAAGCTCGGGGTGTTCCCTGCAAAAAGCGCAGGGGCTTCGCGTGAAAAGGCCAGCGGCCGCTGACGTCATTGCTGACGCCGGCTGCCGCACGGGATCCCGGTGCGGCCGCGCGCGATGGGAGCCGCGGTGTGGCTCGCGCGCGGGAAGCCGACGCGTGGCGGCGCGGCTGGGTGGACTCGGTCCACCATGAGCCGAGCCAACGGTCCACCATGGACCGGGCGTACAGATCAGGTGCGGCACGGTGCGGGTCCGGTGCGGCCAAGGGGGCTGCGGCCAACCGTGCGGTTCCACCCACGAGGTGACACGTGGCCACCGGCTGGGTGTCGAACGCAGGGTGTTCGACCGATGGCCAAACAGTGGAGCTCGCTCGCGGCGGCGGAGGCGGCGCCGGCGAGCATGCCACCTCACCCAAAACTCGATGGCGAGGGTATGGTTAGGTGCGCCGGGTTTAGGGATACACGTTCACAATGATCACGTCGAGGCCTAGGGCTCCTAGGGTAGGCTACGACTAGGGACTGGTGGCGGCGCCCGGTATAAAAGGGTGGGGCGGCTAGGGTTTGGCGGCCGAGCTGGAAAGGGGGCAGCGAGGTGGCTCGAGGTGACGCGGGTGTGTGGAGGTGGCGGCACGTGATTGGCCGGGCGGAGGCGAGCGGCGGAGTTGGCGCCGTGCGCTGGAAAGGGGACGAGGTGGAAAGGGGGAGGAAGAAGAACAGAGAGAGGGACGCTGACAGGTGGGGTCCGCGGGCAGTGAAAGAAGAGGGAGAGGGAGGTAGGTGACGCCGGGCTGGGCTGAGGAGGTTAGCGGGCCGGGCGAGGCTGCTGGGCCGCGGGAAGAGGGGTGCGGGCCGCGCGCGGGCGTGGGGGAGCTGGGCTGGCCGCGCGGGCTAGCTGGGCTGCGCGGGGTGTTGGGCCGAGCGGGGAGAGAGGTGGCTGGCGGGCAGAGAGGGGTGGCCGGTTAGGTGGGCTGGCCGGGGTTAGAGGTTAGAGGGGCGAAGTTAGACTTAGGTTAGTTGGGCTGAGTTAGTTAGGTTTGTTATTTTTTCCTATTTGATTTGTATTTGAAGTTTGAATTCAAATACAAATCCCACTCAATTGAAACCAAAACAATTTCAAATAATTCCAAACAAATCCAATTCACTCGTGCAAGAGTATGAAAAATTAATTGTGCACAAATTAAATTACTAAGAATTTAGAGAGAGCAATTAACTTATATTACAAATATTTCATGTCTCACAACAATTCATACAAAAAAAATTTTTAAACTCCGATTTTTCATTACAAGTAACAGACAGCGATTTCGCGGGATGTTACAGTCTCCCCCCCTCACAAGAATCTCGTCCTCGAGATTAAGATTACATCTGGTCTTCAAACAGGTGAGGGTACTTCTTCTTCAAGTCGGACTCTTTCTCCCATGTGGCTTCACGTTCGGTGTGGTTGCTCCATTGAATCTTGCAGTAGGGGATGGTGGTCCTTCTTGTCTGTTTCTCCGCTCTGTCGAGAATCTTCACTGGGTACTCCAAGGTATCTTGCAAATCCAAGGCTTCCGGAGTCACAATTTCCTCTGGCACTCTGAAGCATTTCTTGAGTTGGGACACATGGAACACTGGGTGGACTCCTATCAACTCTTCTGGTAGCTGTAGCTTGTAAGCGAGTTTCCCGATCTTCTCTATGATCTGATAAGGGCCAATGAATCTAGGGGACAACTTCCCTTTGATGTGAAATCTCTTCGTACCTCTGAGTGGTGACACCTTCAAGTACACGTGTTCTCCAACTTCAAACGAGAGATCTCTTCTTCTCTTGTCAGCATAGCTCTTCTGTCGGCTCTGAGCGGCCTTTAGGTTCTCTCTGACCTTGGCTACATTCTCCTCGGCCTCTTTAATGGTTGCTGGTCCAAAGAATTGTCTTTCTCCAACCTCTGACCACATCAGTGGTGTGTTGCACTTTCTGCCATAGAGGGCTTCGAACGGCGACATCTGCAAGCTAGCTTGGTAGCTGTTGTTGTATGAGAACTCTGCAAATGCCAAGCTTTTCTCCCAATCTGACTTGTACGTCAGTACACATGCTCTTAGCAAGTCTTCCAAGATCTGGTTCACTCTCTCAGTCTGACCATCGGTCTGAGGATGGTAAGCTGAGCTGTACTCTAGTGAGGTTCCCATAGCATCATGTACACGCTTCCAGAAGTTCGCTGTGAATTGGGGTCCTCTGTCAGAGACAATAGTCTTCGGTGCTCCGTGTAATCTCAGGATGTTAGTAACATAGAGCTCGGCTAACTGTTCCACTCGGTGTGTTTCCTTGATGGGTATGAAGTGAGCTACCTTTGTGAGTCTATCCACAATGACCCAAATTGCATCATTTCCTTTCTGAGTTCGGTGTAATCTATTGATGAAGTCCATGCTGATATCTTCCCATTTCCACAAAGGAATGTCAAGGGGCTTAAGCAGTCCTGCGGGCCTTTGGTGTTCGGCCTTGATCCTTCGGCAAACGTCACATCGGGCGACGAACTCTGCTATGTCAACTTTCATTTTCTTCCACCAGAATCGACTCTTGAGGTCGTGGTACATCTTGGTACATCCGGGGTGGATTGAGTACCTCGAATCATGTGCTTCAGTGAGTATCGTCTTTCTGATTGCTTCATCCTGAGGGACACAAATCCGATCTTTCAACCATACGGTTCCCTGATCATCAATGCAGTAGTTAGGGGCTTCTCCTTTATCGACGAACTCAATCAGCTTCTTTATCTCTGGCATTGCTTCTGCGCTTGCCTGATACGCTCTTCTAGGTTGTACTTCACTCTCAACTCATTCAGTTGACCTGCTTCAACTATCTCAAGCTTCAACTTCTCCATCTGTTCATGCAACTCTGGCTGGCTCACTTTCACCATTAGGTTGTTGCAATAGCTCTTCCTGCTCAAGGCATCGGCTACTACGTTAGCCTTGCCGGGGTGGTAGTGAATCTCTAAGTGATAATCCTTGATCAACTCTAACCACTTTCTCTGTCTCATGTTCAGCTCTGACTGTGTGAAGAAGTACTTCAAGCTCTTGTGGTCGGTGTAGATGTCACACTTGTTGCCGATCAAATAATGCCTCCATATCTTCAATGCATGCACTACAGCAGCTAGTTCTAGGTCATGAATAGGATAGTTCGCCTCATTCTTCATGAGCTGGCGAGAAGCATATGCAATGACCTTGTTGTCTTGCATCAACACACATCCAATTCCTTGTCTGGATGCATCGCAATATACTATAAAGTCTTTGCTGGTATCTGGAAGTGTCAGCACTGGGGTAGTGGTAAGTCGGGTCTTGAGCTCTTGAAAGCTGGATTCACATTTGTCTGACCAAACAAATGGTATGTTTTTCTTCTTGCATAACTCTGACATGGGTCTTGCAATCTTCGAAAAATTCTCGATGAATCTTCGGTAGAATCCTGCCAATCCAAGGAAACTTCTTAGTTCTGCGGCGTTTCTTGGTTGCTGCCAATCTGATATGGCCTTAACACTCTCCTTGTCAACTGCTACTCCTTCTGACGAGAATACATGGCCAAGTAGGGCAATCTGTTCTAACCAGAACTCACACTTACTGAACTTTCCATATAGCTGGTGTTGTCTGAGCTTATCTAGCACAACTCTCAAATGCTGCTCATGCTCTTCAGCAGACTCTGAGTAGATTAAGATGTCGTCGGTAAGGATAACGACACACTTATCTAGCTCTTCTCTGAACACTCGGTTCATTAACTCCATAAAACAGGCATGTACGTTGGTCAACCCTGATGGCACAACGGTGAATTCATATTGTCCATACCTGGTGACAAAAGCTGTCTTGTGGATGTCGGCTTCACGGATCTTCATCTGATAGTAGCCTGATCTGAGATCAATCCTGCTAAAGTACTTTGCCTTCCTCAACTGGACAAGCAGAACGTCAATCTTGGGCAAGGGGTACTTGGTCTTGATGGTGACTGCATTCAAAGATCGGTAGTCAATGTACATCTTCATGGAGCCATCCTTGCTTCTAACAAACAACACTGGTGATCCCCACAGTGAGGCACTAGGCCTAATGATCTTCTTGTCTAGCATATCTCTCAGTTGCCTCTTCAACTCTCCCAATTCTTCAACTGTCATGCGATAAGGCCTCTTGCCTATCGGTGCGGTTCCGGGTACTAGATCAATCATGAACTCCACATCTCTATCCGGTGGCAGACCAGGTAGTTCTTCCGGAAACACGTCTGAGTACTCACATACCACTGGTATTTCTCCTAGGGTCTTGGTCATGAGACTGTACACCATGGGTACATCTCCAGACTTCAAAGGCTCAAACTGTATGCTTCCTGCTCTTGGGTGCTCCAAACGAACCAGTCTAGGTGAGCATGAGATAACTCCTTTGTGTTCTGTTAACCAATCCATTCCTAGTATCACTTCTATGCCATCCGACTTCAGCACTGTCAAGTCTGCTAAGAACTCATGGCCGTTGATCAAGATACGCACGGACTTGCAAATCTCTGAGCATCTGATATCTCCAAGCGGTGAGCTAGTGATGATGGGTTTCCATCTCGATGTGGTCGGGATTGACTGCTCTGTGACAAACTTCGAGGATATGTATGAGCTTGTTGCTCCTGAGTCAAACAGAACTAACGCTTTCACACCATTGACTAGAAACTCTCCCATAACAACTTCAGGTGCATCCTTGGCATCTTCTTCTGTCAGGTGATTCAGTCTTCCGTGATCTGCTCTGTCAGGTGCCTGAGATGATCTTCTTGTAGGCGTAGTTGTTCTTCCCGATTTGGACTTGTTCATACGATTCTTCCCGGAGCATTCAAAGGTACGATGTCCGATGCTCCTACAATTGCGGCATCTGATCACAACACTGTCTGCTGTATGAGCTTGCTCGGGTTCTTGTCCTAACATGTCTTCTTCTCGAGCATGTTGCATGAGGTAGCTTCTCTGGAAGTCTCTTCTGGGGTTTGGTAGGTTGCTTCGTCTGTCTTGCGGCCTCTGAGGTGGCCCAAGGTGTGGCTGGTGTTCAGCTCGTCTTCTCTTAGCTCTAAGGCTTTCTTCCTTGCTGATCTGCTCTTTCTCAACCGCCATAGCTCGATTCACCATATGCCTCAGCAAGGGGTAGTCAACTCCTGCCAAGATGATCTTGATCTCGTAGTTTAGACCTTGGTGAAACCAAAACTGTTTCTTCTCATCAGAATTTGTATGGTCAGGGACATATCGCATCATTCTGGTGAAGTGGCTTGCATACTCTTGCACTGTCATGTTTCCTTGAGAGATCCTGAAAAACTCTTCTGCTTTGTTGACCCATACTTGCTTCAGGATGTGAAATTTCAGGAAGGCTTCGGTGAACTCCTTCCAAGAGATATGAGCAGGGTCCTTGTGTGACTTGTGGAAGTCATTCCACCAAGCTCTGGCGGTACCGGTCAGCTGATAGGTAGCAATATCCACACATTCTTCTTCTGTGCAAGTAGTCAGGTCCAATCTCTTTTCAATTTCCTCTAACCAATCAGCGGCATCGAGGGGTTCTCTGGCTTGATCGAAAGTGGGTGGCTTCAGCTTGAGAAAGCTTCTGATTCTCTTCCATCGCTTCTCCTCAGGTGTTTCTTGCTGTGAAACTAGGGTATCTGTCACTTGCTGAAGAATCTGAGTCTGATTTGCCAATGCTTGGACAAGGCTCGGTTCTGGATTCGGGCCTCGGTTGGCTTCATCTTGTTCTCCTTCCATGTTCTACAAGGCAAGGTGGAGGGCAAGTCTAGTTAGGTTGGTGCGATTACTAACTAAAAGCAGAGACAAGCACAAACAAGAAAACAACTACTAAAAAGTCCTACACTCACGGTGAAGAAGCATAAAGATCAGAAGTTCCAAAGAAAAACCATGCACTCAAACAGTGAGGATTCTAGCCTAGGAACTACGTCGTGGCATAGTCAAAATGGTAGGTTCTAATGATAGGGTCGTTGATCTTCTGTCTGTCATCCTTCTGTCTTAACTTGATTGGGCTACGAGAGAGAATTGATTTGACGTAGGTAAGATAGAAGATTTTTCAAGGCAGAGAGGGGCAGATTTCAAAATATATCAAGGGGTATATTAAATAGAGCGTTTAGAATGTCCTAAAGCTATCGACCAGACTAAGGTAGCGTGCTACGGTCAAGTATGGCTCTGATACCAACTGTGACGAACCGGATTTTCGTAATCGAGAATCCGACTCTCTGTACCCTTGTGATAGTCCCTGGATCAGTAGCTATCACGTACAGAACTCATCTCAGCATAATATCATAGTCATACAAAGAATATTAGATTACAAAGAGAGGTTTACATCCATACCAAATGGAAATACGAGTACAGTACAAGCCTCACAGGCTGAGCGACAAGCGGAAATCCTGCGTAGCGGTAGCTAAGTCTTCAAGTCTTCATCTTCAATCCACAGGCATCCTTGAGCGAAGCAGCGCTACCTATCTAACACATTCGGACTTGAACACCAAGTCCTAACCTGCAACTCACAAACTATCCCCAAGGAACAGGATAGGTTCACGTCACCATCTGTATGCAAGCTTTAAGTGGCCTATAATCTAAAGGGTAAAAATATATCAAGGAAAGGCTCGGGTTTCCTATGTAGCGGCAAAGTATAAAATACCATCAACATCATCATCCCCAACTATATCACAACAGCACGGGCTATTCTGGCACACCAGACTCCCGCCTCATCCTCACCACCTTCTCCTCTCGAGTCGATGGGAAAGCTTCCGACCCTTCCCATCTCAACGGCAAACGCCGGACCTTATCCTGAACTAGCAGCTCTCATCCCAACCTGTAGTTTTAGAAGAGGGGGAGGTAGAAAGTCCCAAAACACTAATCAGAAGAAGCCAGTAAACAGGGGGTGTCCATGACCGAGGACGCGGCTATACGTATAGATTCTAACTCTGCAGAGCGTGTACACCTGGAACCACTCGGGCTGCGATCGGTTGCAAGCCGATCGAGACACAACCCACAACCACGACTCCCTAATCAGACCGGTACCATCCTGCATTCCCGGACTTGGACCCATTCAGTAAACCGAACGATCCGGGATCGTGAGTCCCTAGCACCACACAGGCGCTGAGAGTCTCGGAAACAAGGGCTGAACGCAGCCAGGCTCCGTACACCCTCGTGAAACGGCAAGCCCAAACCTAGCACACTACTCCACAGCAATGGTACCAACTAACTAGAGAATGGCTGGAACCCCTCCCATAAGGGTAAGCGGTGCGTACGTAAAAGTCCTGTAACCAGGTCCAACCGACTCGGCCTAAGCCAGAGCGAGCAAGTCCCCGTCAAATGCGTATCCACCTCGTGGTCCGCGAATCGGCACCCACTATAGGTATGGCCGCCCAACGCCTCAAATCCATCCATATCACAAATCATATCACAATGTACCCGCTACGGTACAGGAGGTGTCCAATAGCCTGCAAGCCCCGACCCGAGGGTCGGTTAAAGTCTGCTCACTCCAGCCGGGGGTTCGAAACTCTCCAAGTTTTCCCACCCAAAATACTCATGCCAAGAGGTTTAAAACCACCACTATATCCCACACATGCAAGCAGCAGCATAACAATCATATATAATGGTGTAGTAGGTAAACAAGGAATCACGATATATAAATAGGCTATGCGGCTCATCATCATCTCATCAATGCAATAAAGCGCTAGCAAATCTACTTGCAATGCCTACTAGGTACAAAGAAGCAGAATGGGCGTGAACCTGGAGTATCGTCCTTATCTTCGTCTTCAGCGTAGTCGACGTCGTCGAAGAAGTCCAGGTCCTCCGGGGATCCTATTGGACGCAAATACAAATAAACAACGACATCTACTAGCAAATGAACTCCAAATAAGAATCAATGAAGATCCAAATAATAGCAAACTCTATTCTATCGTGTTTGTCATAATTTTAGAAAAATACTGAAACTGGTTTCATATTTTTCTGAGCTACGGTTGATTTATTATGATTTTCCGAAGTTTAAATCCATTTTTGGAATTTATAAATCATTTCGGAAAAAGAAATAAAAGTTAGGACACAAGTTAGCAGCTGGGGTATGTTAACTGCCGGCTCGAGGTTAAACTGCGAGTCGGGCTGGCGAAGGCAGCGGTCTGGGGTTGATGACATCATCACGGGCCCTGATGATGTCATCGTTGACTCGGTCAAAGTTGACTGGGTCAACGGTCAAAGGGTCAAGGTCTCGGTCAACGGGTCAAAGGTTACCGGGTCAGTCAAAGGGTCAACGGGTCCACATGTCAACACGTGGGCCCAAGGGTCAGGTGGGTCCGGGCTGACAGTCAGTGGGTCCCATAGGTGGGCCCACGGTCCTACGGGTCAAAAGTCATGTTAGCCACGTGGCGGTCGACTCGGCACCGGGTCGGCGCCACGTGTCGGGCAAAGGTCGGCCGTTTAGGTTTGCGTGGCGGTCACGTGACTAAGTCGCGGACGCCACTTGGCTAGGTCTGAGGTGAAGAGCGCGATTTTAGGAACCTAACGCAACTGGTTTGGTACAAAACGGAGCTAGGATGGAAAAGATATGAATTTCCTAAGGTTAACCCTTTTTAAATATTAAGAAAAAGGATTTATAAAAGAATAAATCCATTTCTTAAAAGTACAAGGGGCTCTGTGCAAAATTGCCAGAGGTGGAAGGACCTTTTCGTGATTAACAAAAAGTCCAAGGGCCTGACTGCAAAATGTGCAGGGACCAGATCGCAATTAACAGAAACCCCAGGGGGCTGGATGCAAAAGGAACCAGGGGCTAGACTTGAAAAAGGGCCGGCCAGGGGCTAAACCGCAAAGACTGCAGTGGTGGAAGGACCTTTTCGTAGAACCGAGAAAGCTCAGGGGTGTTCCCTGCAAAAAGGCAGGGGCTTCGCGTGAAAAGGCCAGCGGCCGCTGACGTCATTGCTGACGCCGGCTGCCGCACGGGATCCCGGTGCGGCCGCGCGCGATGGGAGCCGCGGTGTGGCTCGCGCGCGGGAAGCCGACGCGTGGCGGTGCGGCTGGGTGGACTCGGTCCACCATGAGCCGAGCCAACGGTCCACCATGGACCGGGCGTACAGATCAGGTGCGGCACGGTGCGGGATCCGGTGCGGCCAAGGGGGCTGCGGCCAACCGTGCGGTTCCACCCACGAGGTGACACGTGGCCACCGGCTGGGTGTCGAACGCAGGGTGTTCGACCGATGGCCAAACAGTGGAGCTCGCTCGCGGCGGCGGAGGCGGCGCCGACGAGCATGCCACCTCACCCAAAACTCGACGGCGAGGGCTATGGTTAGGTGCGCCGGGTTTAGGGATACACGTTCACGATGATCACGTCGAGGCCTAGGGCTCCTAGGGTAGGCTACGGCTAGATCTACGCCGAGGACCGCGGCGCACGGCGAGCGCACGACGAATTGCCACAAAGGCGGCGTTCGTCGCGCGGCCGGGATTTAGGCTCGGGTTCGGCTCGGCGTCGACGGGAACCTGCACAAGAAGATGCTCGGCACGAAGGCCGAGCCACAAGCACAGAAAAAGGGCTAGCTTTGGGTGGCTTTGACTAAGCTAAGGAGGTCTCGTCGGCGGTGAACCGGCCGGACAGCAGGAGGTCAGGGAGGAGGCGAAAAGCGGGGCGTGCTCACGTTGGGGCGACGGTGGAGTCGTGGCCGGCTTGACGCGGTGCAGGAAGGCGGCGTGAAGGCAGGGCGCGGCTCGGCGTGGGGGTAGCAGAGGCGACGGCGGCGTCCTTCTCCCGCGGGCGGCGTCGTACAGCGGGCGGCGGCGTCTTTCTCCCGCGGTGGCTTGGCGGCTCCCTTGCTCCGGTGCGGCGGCGAAGTCGACGAGCGACTTCAGTTTCTCCTTCTCCTCTCTCTCTCTCAGCGAATTGGGGTTTTCCCCAACGCGGCTGGTGGCGGCGGCTCTAGGGACTGGTGGCGGCGCCCGGTATAAAAGGGTGGGGCGGCTAGGGTTTGGCGGCCGAGCTGGAAAGGGGGCAGCGAGGTGGCTCGAGGTGACGCGGGTGTGTGGAGGTGGCGGCACGTGATTGGCCGGGCGGAGGCGAGCGGCGGAGTTGGCGCCGTGCGCTGGAAAGGGGACGAGGTGGAAAGGGGGAGGAAGAAGAACAGAGAGAGGGGCGCTGACAGGTGGGGTCCGCGGGCAGTGAAAGAAGAGGGAGAGGGAGGTAGGTGACGCCGGGCTGGGCTGAGGAGGTTAGCGGGCCGGGCGAGGCTGCTGGGCCGCGGGAAGAGGGGTGCGGGCCGCGCGCGGGCGTGGGGGAGCTGGGCTGGCCGCGCGGGCTAGCTGGGCTGCACGGGGTGTTGGGCCGAGCGGGGAGAGAGGTGGCTGGCGGGCAGAGAGGGGTGGCCGGTTAGGTGGGCTGGCCGGGGTTAGAGGTTAGAGGGGCGAAGTTAGACTTAGGTTAGTTGGGCTGAGTTAGTTAGGTTTGTTATTTTTTCCTATTTGATTTGTATTTGAAGTTTGAATTCAAATACAAATCCCACTCAATTGAAACCAAAACAATTTCAAATAATTCCAAACAAATCCAATTCACTCGTGCAAGAGTATGAAAAATTAATTGTGCACAAATTAAATTACTAAGAATTTAGAGAGAGCAATTAACTTATATTACAAATATTTCATGTCTCACAACAATTCATACAAAAAAAATTTTTAAACTCCGATTTTTTCATTACAAGTAACAGACAGCGATTTCGCGGTATGTTACACCAGCCATCAATTTTTAGGCCAAGTAATATTCCATACCATCATGCCTCTTATTCTATTCAATTATGGCTTGCAATATTCAACAATTTTATCCATACATAATTATGATGTCCCATATGTATGTCAACAAGTCTTTATTGAGTTAGAGACCAAGTCCCTTTTCTTGTTTCACATTCACTTGTTGTTCATCACTCTTTACCACTATGAGACCCACCATTTCATGCTTATGAACCATATACCATGCATTCAACAAATGAACACATTTGTACCATAAATATATAAATTAATTCCTACTCATAAACTTTACAAATCATATTAGTCCTTTAATTGTTTTGTCATTCAATTCACCAAAACCCACTTAAGGTACTATATGCACTTTCAGAGGGCAGTGAGCATGCACTCGCAAAATATTTGGGACAACTAGCCTTATTCATCAACAAAGGATTACAAGGTTCTGAAAGGGTAATTACCTGTCACCTTCCTATAGATGGCTTTGGAAATCCTCTTGTCAACTCATACACAAAGTTTTCTTCTGGATCCTTATAAGACACATGGCCCTGTGTTCTTATGGCTGCACTCTACATCGCAGACCACTGAAACTATAGAGCATCTATTCTCAATCTGCAGATTCGCCGAAGACTGATGGAGCCTAGTTAATCTACAGGCACTCCAAATAAATGACACACACTGACATAGTGACATATGCCCCATTTGGTACTGCGATGCGGCCACGGTGCGGGGCCGACCGCGGTAATCCCGTCGAACCGCGCACGGTCACCGTGCGTTTTGGCGCCACCCTTCAGTCCCGCGGTGGGATTTGAACGGGGGACCACAGAGAAGCCACACCGCGAATGAATTGTTGCCGTCCCATGCCGTATGCCTGCAATACGCCGCGCGAGTGTTGGCACTCCTTAGCCTAACTAAATCCGCAAGCGCACGGAGTACATTGTAGCCTTTCACCAGGGGAGTAGAAACCTGGATGTCAAATCCAAGGAACGGTAGACGCGACTAGCCTAGGAATATCTTAACCGGACCCACCAGGGTAGAAAAGGGTAAAGGGTGTAGAGAACTTAACCTTAGTTAGCCACTCGTTACCCCAGACAACCTATCTTAATCTAACATGATCCGCTTCGACGGCTAGAACGGGAAGAACTCAGAACGGGGTGAGAGAGGGGTTCTTCCGGGCTCAGCACTACTGTTATGAGTACACCCGAACGTGGTGGAGTACAAAGGACGGACAGGGCTGTCACCACCTGCCGCCTACCACTGCAGTTCCGTGGGGTGCAACACAACCTGAGGTGACTAGCCAGCACAGGCACCACGCCTAAGCTTTCAGCCACTGACCTCCACCCAACGCGAAGGGCTATAGAGGAAACCCCAAACAAGAGTCGATGTCACTCGCGCAGACTCAGGTACCCGCAGATCATATATAGCGAAGATAAATTGCTGAAAGTAAAGAGGAAACTAGCGAGGTACTAAGGCAAGAGACCGAGGAACTTACTGAAGATATCTCTGAAGCTTTATTCCTCGGGGGCGGAAATGTTGAGACGAGACCGAGGAAGAAATCCCGGACTCTCTCTACAAAGCTCGGCTGTCACCCGAGCAACTCACCCACTCTCTCTCTACTCTACTCAACTCTAAGATAATAGTGGACTACATCTTGAGCCTTCTCTTCTCTCCAATGGATGGTGTGTCTTGTGTGGAGGTGAAAGGCGCCTTTTATAGCCCCCCAGGGGTGAAATCCTGCTTAGGAGTGACGCACGCCTCCTGCTTAGCATCCACGCGAAAGAGGAAGCGTGGAAGCCACGGTGGGAGGCCGGCCGGCCTACACCCTGGTGCCAAGTGGCACCGACTTTTGCAGGGACGGCCTGGATGATGTCCTGAAGTCGGTAGTTGTTGCGTTCACCTCAAGCTTGACAGTTAGGGGCCGGCCGGCCTAGGGGAGGCCGTTCGGCCTGGCCCTGGCCCCTCTCAGCCCTCCGTTGCACCGACTCGCTCATCAACGGTTGCATGTTGTCCCTTGAGGCGGTTTTGGTTGCGTTGAGTTGAGGTTGTCCGAGAATCCAAGGTAGGTGGACCCTCCAATCCATGGCTAGGCCTTTCGGGTCCTCGGATCAAACCAACATCAAACTCATGGCTCATGACCATCCTTGGTGTGTTAGATAGCTTGTGGATCAAAACCGTGGCCAGAAGAGCCAGAAGGGGCCGGTCGGCCTGGGCTAGGCCGGCCGGCCTGGCCCTATGCCAGTTTGGCCTCCTGTTTTTCCTGTTTGTTCCTTCGCTCACAAATTGCACAAAACTTGTGGAACTCATTAGTATAAATGATATTAGCATGATTATCACTATATGAGCATAAAATCCGGAGAAATGTTGGCGGTAAAAGTCATGGATATCGACCGCCAACAGTAAGGCCAGACCTCCGAAACAAATAGGGCCATAGTGTCCTCCAATCCATCCTTGCAGCTTCTTTTTCATGGAAGTCATTGTTCTTTGCTAGCTTGGATTGGAGTAATTGGTTCATAAAAAAATATTGGATTTTGCACCAAATTCCTCCCTTCTGGAAGCATGAAGGTCTAAATTCAAGCTTGAACTCAGTATGCTTATACATTGCACGAAAAAGAGAGAGATATCCCCATGCTTAGTAATTGGCTAGTGTCTGTTGTAATTTTTCCACCTTTATCCTTTTTCTCTTTTCTTTGCATTCTCTGTCCATTTAAAAACTGCTTGTGCTATAATTGTGTCTAGCTGCATAGCAAAGGTTATAAATCTGGAAAACTCAAAATAATCTATATTTTGGATTCGAGGGAGTACCTAAACCAAGGTTTAAAATTTCATTTTCGGAAATTTTTCAGTCACCAACGAAATTACTGAATTCAGGAATTTGATAAAAATTTTGGTCAACCCTATTGAAAAAATGTTGATTTAAATTGTTAAAAAAATGCTACTATTTTTTCTATGAAGTTTGTGTTAACAAAGAGCAGATTAGTGCAGTGATTTGCTTTGATTGTCTAGAACTAAATGTGCGGGCGAAGGAGGTGCACCCGCCTATCATTGAGAGAGAAATGCACAAAATTAGAGTAAATAGCAAGAATAGAACCCAAAACCATGTGGAGCACAAGATGGAGCCTTCACCATGCAATGTTGCTTAGATAGCGTTGTTTCTAGCTTAAGAATGACATTTTATATTTTAATGTTCCAAAATTTTTTACCGAAATTGCATTTTTTGGTCACGAGTGAAAAACCCAAAATTCATGAATTTCAGTGAAATTTTGCCAAAATTTTTAATCCTCGGTCCTAAACCATGCTTGTATCCTTATGCAATTAGGCTACTACCTCCATGTAACTCGTACACTCCACATATTCATATCCTAACCACATATGATTTACTTTGCTCATTGCTTACATAACTTGCGTCGATTTGGAGGAAGAGGAGGGAGGGCGATGGGGATTTGGCAGCTAGGGTTTGGAGAAGACGCTGGTGAGCCGGTGACAAAAGTTAGCGCTTGAGAGATTGGGCTGCTCGAGTGTGGAAAGCACAGTCTGCCTATACCGACAGATTGTTCGACCTAGTGACTAAGATATAGACCTAGTGACTAACGGAGTGTTCAACGGGACTATAAATTTCTATACCGACTGACAGGTAGATGTTATAACCTGAAATGCTGACCGACGGTTTGACGCAGACCTATATCGAGGAACAATTCAACATTGTTTTCATACTTTTACCGACCCACCTCTGACGGTAATTATGAGTTGTGGTATAGTGGTGGAAAGCTAAAGGACCTCGCTCGAGAGTTAATTTCTTGCATCTCTAGCATTTGATTTTTTATTAGCCTAGTAGTGGAGCTTCGGGCATGTCGTCGAACCACAGTGGGCGATGACAACTCTCTGATGAAGGTTAGTGTTTCAGGATTGAGGGGTGGGGCCTCTCGCCTGAGTCTGGCGACCTTATGGCAAGTACAACAGTGTAGACAACTGCTGTCTTTTTAACACAAACAGACAACTTAAACAGACATCTTGTACAATGGGTTGTCTGTTTGGCTGTCTACAGGGTGTTTAATTCATCTTTTGACACACAGATCATAGTGATCTAGTGCATACTTGATCTTTGTAGCCATTTTGGTGCTACTTTGCAAGTTTCAGACTAAAATCAACAATATAACATTTTAAACTAATATTCTATTTAACAAAGACATAAAACAAAATTTAACAAATGATATATGTAGAGACCACAAACAAGCAAGAGCTCAACACTTAAGATCAGCACACTAGCATCAAGATTAAATCTTATAAAATCACATTAGCAGAAATTGAATCTAGCAAATTCACATATAAATGTTAGATCTAACAGTGTGCAGACAGCAAGATTAATACATAACTCAAAAGCTAGTGTGCAAATTTTTGCCATCTTTTTAAAAAGCCTAAACATGTCATCAGCTACCACATATCCGAAGATCAAGTCAAACAAATTTGTAGATATCAAACTCTGCACAAATTTATCCAAACTGAGATTTGATTTTAATTTAAAAGTTAAGCATAAAACAATTCTACATGCTTTCTATAAAAGATCACATTCTTCACAAGGATTCCAGAACAATTTACTTTCCATTTTTGGATTTTTTTTGTGATTTTTAATGGATTTTATAAGTTGGCAGATTTGGATCTACACTTTAAGTTATAGATTTTGAGAATACACCCTGGAACGTTTTAAAGCCTTACGAACAGGTCCCTGCATTTTACACGAACACCCCTACCTTCTATCTAATTCTAACAGAGGAGCCCTTGGGCGGCCGCCTATCTGGAGTGGCCGATTCCGGCTAGGAGAGGGCTCAATTCGGCCAAGGAAGGGCCTGGTGTTGGAGAGGAGCTCACTAGAGTTCGATTTTATGTAGAGGTTGGGGTCAGAGGTCGGCTGGAGAGGCCGCACAACAGATCCTCACCGTTGTTGAGGATTGGCAGCAGGTCGCACAGCGCGCGTCGAGCGTCGTCGCCTCACCTGGGAGCACGCGCCTCTGCCGTAGACGAACGAGACGATGACAGCGCCTGGATGACGGTCGCCCAGGGGTTTCTGCTAATTTCCTTTGCATGTCGATGGCAGTCGACGAGGCGTTGTACGTGCCCTTAGAAGAAGGCTTCGGGGACATCAGGACGGCTGGACGGTGGTGGCAGGCATGGGGCAGCGAGGCACGTTGGTGGTGGCGCCACCGACCGGGTGGTGGAGGATGGCGGTTGGGCCAGGTCGGGTGGGAGCAACGATGGTCATGACGGCAGTGGTGGGAGGTGGTGGTGGGATGGGTAGGTAGGAGGTTGCCGCCAGAGGGAAGTTCAGCGGCGGTGGCGCCGCCGCAAAGCTCTGGGGAGACCCAACCCGTGGCGGCTGGGCGGTGGCACGTCAGCGCAGGGGCGGAGCTCCTGCTGGCTGGAAGTTGAAGACGGTGATCCTGGCTGAAGTTGAAGACGAGTGCTGGGACTCGAGAAATGCTTGAATGCTCCCTACATGTTCTGTCGACCTCCTTAACCCCTAGTATGTTAGTAATCTTGTGCATGCCGTTAGTCTGCATTAGCATGTTTACATTTCTTAGCTTGTTAGCTTTCCGTAGCATGCGCGCGAGCTCCGGACTGTGGACGCCGCGTGCGTAGGAGGCCGTGGCGTGAGACTCGCTCAGCCACGAGCCTGAGCATGCAGACATGGAGGCCGTTGCGGAGCACGGGGATGGACGCGCTACAATCCCATGACGTGCCTAAATAATCTTGGCCATTTTAGACTCTAACTAATCTTGATTTTTGAGCATTTTAGTACATAACAATCTCAGTTTTTTTCCCAACATCATAGTTTCAGTTTGAATGGCAGGAACTAGGAATATAGTTATCCATTGTCTTGAAGGATGTATCGAATTAGACAAACCTGCTCGGCAAAATTTTGCCCCCGTTTCCCCCGAGAGATGGTTTTGGAGTGATTTTGTCGATATTAGTGGTTTATCTATATTGTTTGAATTTTGAAATGAGTTGTATGGATTTTATTCTTTCAAGCTAATGGAGTTACTGTCCACCCTCTACACCAAATAGTGATGCGCATATCTATAACCGTTTGAGTTGTGGGTAATTTGATTTGAAACAAACTCCACCACCATAAGCAAAGGTATTTTCTTCCTTTGAGGAAACAAACAGACATGCGCTTAACTTTTCTTCCTTTGAGGAAATAAACTCATGATCCAACTGGTACACTCTCGTGTCTTCATTGCCTTTGCTTTTCACCTAGGATAGCCTTATCGTCTCTTTTTTCAGGATCATCAAAATGATACTGAATACCTGAATGTTCCAATCCATAACTACATATGCAAATGTATATGATAGACGCTTGCGTGCTCTATTCATTTATTTTTTGGATGGATGTTTATGAACTTTTGGAGCATTTTTTTTTCATGTGGTAGAACAATAGCACCATAAACTGTAGTAGGACTATCTTCTCCTTGATTGACTCTATGCCACCAGTGAGTAATATGACCAAGTTTGAAAGGTGAATGATGGCTTTATTATCAGTGTTTCTTTCACAAGCTGGCAGACTTGCCCTAGTGAACTCTTGCCAAACTTTTTTTTGGCAACGTTCTATATGTTTCGTTCCTGGCACAGTCATAAAACAAATCACACAAGTACGTACATGATAGACCGCTTATGTCGCATGCATTAATACAAGGAGCCAAGTTACATGGTAAATGGTTTGTAAATCAAAAAAGGGTGGCTTTGGGACTTTGGGAGCAATCGGTCTGCCTACCCAAAATGATGGGTTTTCTGCTAAAGAACCTTCATAAGTTCTTCGTTAACATGTTTGATCTCCCTTTGTGCGTGTTGAACTTGTTTTGGCAAATTACTACTCAAATGGCATCCTTCCGCCTACTGCAACAAGAAATGTTTCCTGCTTGTTAAGGGATATCATCAAACTCGTTAATGTGTGTTTAAAAAAAAATCGCATCACCAAGGTTGGGTAATGGCAGCACTATCCTCCTATCCTCCTCAGCAACTGTTGATATCTTAAACATCCAGTGAAAGTTGGTTTCTCAAACTGTTTAGTACCTTAGATCAGGTCAAACTGGAAACTAGCTAGGGTGATGATATCAAACTCCCCAGTGATATCAGTGTAACAAACAGACCTCGCAGAGATGTCAAACTGGAACCATGGTGATGATATCAAACTCCAGTGATATCCGAGATGATTATAACAAAGTAATATAGCATAAAGCATCATACTGCACTGTATGTAAAGTTGCCCCCAAAGCGACAGTGGGACCTCAACGGAAGCAATAATTACAAGCTCTTCATCCCTTTTCGACAGCAATGGGCACTCTACAAGGAACTATTATCACCCTAATGACATGCAACGCGGACACTACACGCAGGAACAAAGCATCAGAATCTAAACAGATGCAAGAATATTTTAAAACCTTTAGAATGTATAACATATGAGCTTTCTAGGCTCGTACCCACCAATTGCCCAAAGAAAATGCAGAACATGCTTTTAAATGGTAGCTTGTAGATATGATATGAATAGCTGCCAGACTGCCAGTATAGTACTATTACTCCTGTATATCATTATATGAGTCCTGAAAGACGGTTGATATGGCATGCAATGCACAATCGCAGCTGAGCTATCCTAAACATCAGTAAAAAACATAGCATTTCTGAAACTCAACAGCGAGCTATCTAAAACATCCTGGAAATCATGAAGACACGCAAACTCCTTGGTTGACAATAATACATATAACGATGATATCAAAAGGCGCAGAGACAACACCCACATATATTATCCTGCAGAAGCAGGACGAACCAGGACAGATCCTCGATAACTGGAGACATGTCATAACAATAAGACAGAGCAACACAGAACATGAAACACACAGCTCCACCGATACATGTAACACAGATAACATATGTAATGATAACACTAACACAGGAAGAGTCATTGACTTAATTAACTGATGTATGCAGTTAGCTACACTGAAAATTTATGTGATATACCCCAATCTGTAAGCTTTCTGCAATAAAAAAAAGGATTACCAGCAACTAAATCCTCTTTCGTTTGATGCCCATCTCCACTTCCTTAATCTTCAGCTCCAACTCCAGCTTATCATTTTCCAGCTTCATCTTATCATTGTGCAGCTTCATCTTCTTCAGTTCCATGTCCTGCTCCTGCATGGCCCTCACATGCTTGAAACGACTCTTCTCGATTTTCAGCATCTTTTCTTTTATTTTCAGGCGTTGTCTCTCAACTCGAATTGCACTCATGCCACGTGAATTCTTGTCAGCTGCTATACCACCAGATCCCTCAGAGAACAGTGTACTCATGTCAATGGCAGAAACTTGTGACACAGACCCTCGATGCCGCCCCTCCTCACCATCATCAGTGAACTCTTCACCCATATCATCATCGTCATCAGAAATGAACACCAGATCATCCTCATCAAACGAGCACTTGATTCCCGGTCCATCCGGACCCCAACCCGCCAAACGCCGCAGCGTCATTTGAAGGGCCGGGTCATCAAGCAAGCTGACCCGGTTCCAGTTGTTGTAGGAGCACATCTCCTCATAGTGCAGGTGCTTGGAGCTCAGGTGCTTCCTGGCCTCCTCCTTGAGATTCTCAGGTAGGCTCATGTGTTCAAGGAGCTCCGGCTTCTCGACGACGTCGCAAGCCGTTCCCTTGCCGAGGATCTCTGTGACCCTCTTGTACCTCTTATTGAGGTCATAAAACTTGTCCTCACACTGCTGGGGAGACACAGGGAACCCCCTCTCGGCCATAGCCGAGGAGATCACCCTCCACTTGCCCACCCTCCTGCCCCCTCTGATGCTGTCCATGTCTTCGTCGAGGTAGGACGCGGCTGACACCAGTAGCTTCACCATGTCTCGGGTCCACTTGATCCGGGCCCACTGGGAGGGTGTGGCCTCATCCTTGGAGCTCAGCGATGCCTGCATCTGGTTTGGATGGATCGGCACCATGTCGCCGGCTGCGCCTCCCGCTGCCGGCAAAAAATGGAGATCCCGTCAGTGTAGTCATCGGATTTGCTGCTGGAAATAAACAAAAGCACATGGCGGCGCGTGACGGCCGACGGGATCGAGGAAGGGTGGAGGCTCGTACACGTACCTCGGACGACCTGCTTGGTGCCGCGGATGGTGGAGGACTCCCCGATCTTCTTCTGCCCTTGCTGGTTGGTCTCCGCCATGGCTTGAGTGGCGGCGACGGCCGACGGCTAGGGCGCTCGGGAGATGGGATGGAGCGTGAGGAAACCCTAGCGGCGAGCAGGGATGGGGAAAGGGAGCAGCCGAGCAGGCGTCAGGGAGAGGGTTGGGTTCAAGTGACCACCGAGGGCATCCGTGGGGATGACTTGCCTCTGTCCGGATACGACATTGAACTTATGAAGTAATTACAAGTTTGCCAAAGTTCAGATTTTTTCTCCCACGGATGTCCAATAATCAATCATGTGCGCATCCAGCATTTGGATTTGCAATTATTAATAAATTCACCTACCTGTTATTTATTCTTATCTTACTTCAGTTCTATCAACGCAAGATAATAAGCTTAACAGAAAATTCTTATCTTCTGAGTTCAGGAGTGGGAAATTGCATCAAGTCCCAAGATGAACCGTTGTGATGCACCAATCTTCCAATTAAAGCATTATTGTTTCCATCCAATTATCATTCCTCTTCTTGTAAGTCCTTAGTGAAAGTTAGCCCCCGAAACTTTCTTATGCTGTCCCACTAAAACCCAATTCACCAAATAAATAAGAGAATTCTAAGTTGTCACATCTAGATTCTCTTATCTGACATTTCCTGTTTCACTGTCAATTTCGGCTTTGATTCAGTTTGGGCCGCGCTGATAGATCTCCATTGCAAATATGTTTTTTTGAACACGCAGGAGAGCTACGTATCAATATATCAAGGAGGGATGCAGCAGCTGGTCACCAAACAACACAATTTTTTTAAGGGCAAAAACCTGAGAAAATACCCCACTACTTACACGTACTTTACCCTTTTAAACCTATGTTAGATCAGGAAGACTTGACCCAAATAAAAGAACAAGAAGCCTTCAAACTCAACCATTAGGTAGCAGGGCAAGGAGACGAGCAATTCGCCGAGCCCTGGCTATATCCCACGTGTGCAACTTATAGCTGATGGCTGAAAGGAGGCCATTCAGGTTAGGTTGTAGACCATCGAAGACACAACGATTTCAAAGCGTCCCCATTGCAAAGATAGTGAGAGAACTCAGCGAGAAAGAGGGCCGGTGTGCAGAAAAGGTGAGAGCTGTGCGTGACAGCAACAGACCCGGCCTGCTCCACCTCTCAGCTGCCAGTGGGTAGCTTAAGGTGTGCCGCAAACACTACCGGAAATCCGCTAACACTAGCTGGTGAAGGTGCTGCAACTGGATGTCAATTACAATAATCAGTGAGAACTGCGCGTCTCTATCTTCATTTCTGTGCCAAATTGGTTGGATTTACATATTGGGATGGAGTGATCTAGTTGCTAACTAAAAATATATATAGACGCAGCTTTTCCGTGCCGTTTTTGAAGTGAGCCAGTCCACGGTGTATTCAGTCATGGAGTCATGTGGGGGAAAAATAATCACACCATAGGCATTCACCCATTGACCTGTTGGTTCTCTAACTTATCCTCATCCAGCTACCGCAGCGCTCTGTGTCCATGCATGTTGGTACTTGCAATTTTAATAACTCTATGAGGACTATTGAAAAATAAAGGCTGATTGATTTGTAGAGATTCACAGCTCTGATGTAATGTGAGCCTGGGATTCTCAACAAAGAGTTGGGCTGTGTGATCTGTATATAGCTTAATATTTTGCTATAATCTTTCTTTCATAAGTTAGGAGACTTAGGGGTGCATGTGTGTCTGAACACTGAAGGAAAAGGAAAGTTATTCAGAAGCCGAACATGCAATAGACTTTTACTAAAGAAATTGCTTAACTCACAAGAATCTTATTTGGAACATACAACAGATCGTAGAGTCTATTGAAATTTAAGGTTTAATTTAAAGATAAGTTCTGACATAATATTCAAACTATGGTATTGTAATGCCATTTGACATGACAATTTTAGCATTCGCATATCATTACATTTGCAAAATCTATGTGGTGTGTACATGCACCTAAGAACTCAAGATTATCATTTGCACGTTTTTTTCATTAAGAGTACACACCACGTAGATAATGTGTGCAAATTTGATTGCAGTTCATTGTTCACATTACTTTTTTATTAAAATACTACATTGAAATTGGAGACTGGTATTCTTGGATGACTGCACGCGTATGGAGTTGGCACAATTTTGTAGTGTACAAACATGTTCAAGGCACTGAGCATCAAAGGCGTATGAAAAGAGCCAAAGTGTGAAAGAAACGTAAAGACATCACCAGTGAGCTCTTGGCCCCTATGATGGATGCTGAACCTTAGCTTGGATTTGGAGGCGCACAGAGGAAGGGAGTGGCTTGTTGGATGGGTGGCCGTGCAGGTCCATAGATGAACAAGTTGGATTTGGTGCTACTGTTTTGCTAGACAAAAATCTACACTAACTTTCCTCGCTGGCTTCAGACTGCCACGATCTCAACCACCATCCGAGAGATGTCAGGAATGCCAACTGGCCACTTCACAACATGGACTACCCATGAGGGCTCCATGGGATTACAGAAGCACCACACACAGTCTACGTGGATACTAGGACGATCACACGGGACCTAGATGCAGCTGTCAGGTTCTGGAGGAGACAGCCAAGGCAGGAGGAGGGATATAGAGAAATGCCTTGCCGCCAGCATCCTTTGCGATCGGTTGGTGGATATCCAACAATGGCATGCTATGCACGAAGTTGTCGAAGTAGACAACCTCACCCGCATCTCCGATGACATTCACACGAGACACATGTTCACGAAAATAGGAGACACAATTTTGTGTTTGTGTGTGTCTCCAACTACTTTTGAAAAAGCCACAAAAAACACTTGAAGCACACAAAATTAACAAACAAAAGCAATCAATTAAAATGTGTTACCTGGCACAATTCATTAGCTAGGAAACTCGATAGTCAAAAGAGGAAAAAACTTCATTGTTTAACTGCTTGCAGATTTATGGAAAAAGGAAGTAGGTGGATCAAAGCTATTGATATGTATCAATTTAAGTACTGGCAAGACATCATCTACAAACTAATAAATAGATCAAAGGTTACTGTTCTTACCATTTCAGTAACATCCTTGTTGATAACTTCAGCAATCCACATAACAACAATATCACCAAATGATCCATCATCCAGTTCTTATTAACTATTAACCGTATTCTTCATTTTAGCTCTGTCTTATATATGCTAAAGGGAATCTGGACATGATGGAAGTGCTGTTTGATTGGTGAATCAAGTATACTAATTCACATTGTATTACGGTTGATTCACTTTGTCACACAACTTTTGTTAAATTCCTAAATCAAATTCTGCAAGGAAAAGACGAAAGTATACCATGCAACCTATGTCAAATAAATCTGTCAGCAAATGTCAAACAAAAAGAAACCATTATATAACGGCTGCCAGATCTATTCATTTTGCTGTCATCTGTCGCAGCTTGCATTGGTAACTCTTTAGGTGGTCACTAAAGCAAGTTTAAGACATGTAGCTCATTATTGAACTCCCTAGAACATATGCTTTTAAGTAGACTAGTTCAGATGCATGTTGCCAAGGAATGTGTTTTAAAAAAACTTAGTAAATAAAAAATTATATTTATAGTAAAGATGTACAACACATGCTGCATGGATGCATTTTTCAAAAAAAAAAAAAACCAACAAGCAAGAATTTAAGTTTCAGTAACCAACAATTTTAGCATCATGCAGATTAAAACAATTCTATAACAAAATCCTTCATTCATACCACAATTATTTTCATTCACCTCCTATAATATCCTGACAACATTTATAACCCCATCAAGGAATCCTAAATTCGAACACTTGTATATCCATTGTATATGACTTTGTGGAGAAAATTGATGCATATTGATATTGAAAAAAATAGAGTAACCAGAAGCTTAAAGCAATTTATAGTATACAATAATGACAAGGAGAACAATAGAATGAGAATGAACAAGTTCGTTCATACAGTTAGTCTCAACACAAATATATTTAATTTATTGAAAAATTTGTGCTACAAAATACAAGGTTACATTTGTGCATATCCCTTCACATTGCAGTATATCAAATATAAAAATGTTAATATTTGTAGGTCGATATATATGTTCCATATGCCAGTTCTTCTATATTTTTATGGAAGTTTGCTGCAGATTCATTCCTTCTGTATTTGAGCATGTCAATCCAGAAAGAAATTCAATTTCTTGATAAGAAAATGCATCCTATAAGTGTATAATTTAATCACCAAACATGAAATCAAGAAAACTACTCCCATCCAACTTGACCGTTGCATGCAAGAATAATTAAAAATATCAAAATTGTAAAGAACAAAGCTCACCTTGATTGTTTTAAATATCAGTTACATCAAAACAAATGATTACGCCAAAACTAAAATCCAACATACAAGTAAACCTCAAGTATGGGGTAGGTAACAAATAGTAGGGAAACTCAATGTAATTTCCCTAAGAAGTAGCCACAAGCAATTTTTATTACCTTAGTATTTCTCATACAGCATACATTCTTCTCTAGGCCTTCTAGTGATGTCTCAGAGTAGGATACTCTTACTCTCAATGCTATCATCAATAACACCTCCCTCTGTGCTCACTTTCTTCTTGAAGGAACACCCTCATCTGAAAACACAACTATCATTGTAATTTAGATAATTTTCTATGGTGAACTAAAACAAACTATTAGCAAAACTAAAATTAGCATGAAGCTACTAAAGAGCAATCTGACACTCAGTAGTGAAAACCTAAATTTCTATGGAGAATATTTAGTGGCTAAGTTTTATTGACAGTTAATTCCATATAGTAATAAATTATCAGTTTATCTCTGTTAAAGTTTAAAAGAAACCTCATGAAGCAGAAACAATGGCTTCCATTGTGTTTAGATTGTAAATAAGGAGGACAAATATATAAGAGCTATTCATTTCGAATCATATATTAACAAAATCCTTCAGGTTTCCAATGCACTTATCTTAACATTAAAAGTTTCATAACCAAGAAACGTTGTACTTATGTTGACGTACCATCAATTTACCAATCGAATTCATCTCCTTACTGCCACTTGCAATGAAAATATAACTGAATTCCATAAAGTTTGGCATTGCTTTATGAGAAAAAAAATTAATATTCTAACATTCAGCTTTTAGGTCTTAGTTAAGATGCTGTAGTCGTGATGTATTTTTCACAAGTGATTATGTGTTCTATGTTATTGGCAAAACCTGCTGAAACCTAACGTACCATATGGGGTTGTGGACTTGTGCCTGCCTATGCTAACTCAACAGCTTGGTTCATTTCTTATTAGCATATGCTGAAGAATCATGAATGTCCACGCGTTTCTCCTCATGCTCCAAAATAATTACTGGTACAGAGTATTTCCAATATAAACTCACTGCACATCCACTAAATTGAATAGTATTTCCCATTAACTGAAAAGAAAATGCCTTACAGATAAATCTCTACCCTGTTTCGTGCCTCAGGAAAACATTATATTTTTCCCAGAAAAGGTGAATCTTGGAATAGATATCAAGCAACAGACAAGATATTAATTAATGCAGCCTTAACCTCAAAAGAAAATACAAGCAAATCTTTAATTATATATATCATTTCAATTCCAATATACTGATTTATTGCCAATTACCCCAGAGTCTAAAGTCATGCGCTACTAGTCTGGTGCCTAGAATTGAAGTATTCGATTGAATAGATCGAGAAGAAGAAAAAGGGATGTATTACAAAATCTGCACTACTATCCTTGGAAAAAAAAATGATACAGCTGCTTTCTATTCCTGTGGTACCTAAGTATCATCGAAGTGCGAACAGCTGATATCTGTGAAAAAGGGAAAAATGTTAATTTCAAAGAGAAATGAAAGAGTAAAAACTATTTTGTTTAGGTAGTGGAAGCCATTTTGCCTATAGTACAACTGTGTCTTGGGGAATTATGATGTGCCTGATAGATATGTAGGATCGACTAGTATAGAAAACTCTCTGGTAAAACATGTTTAATAGGGTAAAACATGGCTAACACATATACAACACTTAGATCTAGAACAAATACATCTAGAGGAGGAAATGGGGATGCGCAGACCGTTGGTGGTGGCGACGGGGTCGGCAGCCATGGCGGCGGTGGCGGTCGCAGGGGCGGCCGCGGGTTGAGGAGGCGTTGGAGTGGAGGGAACGATGCGGTTGAGGTCGGGGCGGTGGCACCGTGTGCGCCGCACCCACCCGGACGTCGGCGGCGGTCGAGGTGGAGCTTCCCGCTGCTCCAGTGCTCCCTCGATCGGTAGGGTTTGTAGGTGGGGTGCTGGCGGCGCGGTCAACCTCGTGATGTGCGCCCTAGCCCCCCACCCCATCTTTATAGCACTGTGCAACGGGGGCCCACCAACCAATGTTAGGTTGGGCTCCCCCGATCAGGGTGCGTGGACCGAGCCCATCACGGCCTTTGGGCCGTGGTGGTGGAGATCGACCTAACAATCTCCCCCTCGATCTCACCTTATGTTTTCTTACCTTAAGCTCTTCGCCTGACATCCACTTCATAACAAAAAAGCACATTAAGCATGAGTCATCAAAATTGACATTTCAATTAGATTAATCAGCCACAATAAACTTCTCTATTGCAAAGGATCGTACCTTGGGCCATTATCCAGTGATCATAAGGCTTTCCCTTAAACCCATACTGGTAATGTGTTCTCTAAACACACTGGGTGGTAAACCTTTAGTGAGCGGATCCGCAAGCATATTCTTCGTACTTATATGCTCCAGACTTATAGTCTGATCCTGGATTTTATCTTTCACAACATAGAATTTTATTTCTATTGGTTTGGTAGCATTACTCGACTTGTTGTTGTGAGCGTAAAATACTGCAGGCTCATTATCGCAGTACATTTTAAGTGGTCTATTAATACAATCTATCACTTTCAAGTCGGGTATGAATTTCTTTAGCCACTTGGCCTGCAACGTTGCCTCATAGCATGCTATAAACTCTGCATACATCGTAGATGATGCAACCAGAGTTTGTTTAGAGCTTCTCCACGAAATAGCTCCCCTTGCGAGAGTGAATACATAACCTGACGTGGATTTTCTATCATCCTTGTCTCCCGCAAAATCTGCATCTGAATATCCTCTTATCTCTAGAGAATCAGATCTTCTATATATTAGCATGAGGTCTTTTGTGCCTTGCACATACCGCAAAGCTTTCTTTGCCATTTTCCAGTGCTCTATGTCTGGGTTATCTTGATATCTACCGAGTACTCCGGTGATATAAGCCAAATCAGGGCGAGTGCACACTTGTGCATACTGTAAGCTACCAACTGCTGAAGCATATGGAACCATTTTCATTTGATCGATCTCATACTGGTTCCTGGGGCGTTGAAAATCCCCAAACTTATCGCCCTTCACTATCGGTGCAGGTGTGGCTTTACTCGCATGCATATTATATTTCTTTAGGATCTTCTCCAAATATGTCTTTTGCGATAGTCCTAAAACCCCGTTTCTTCTATCTCGGTGAATTTCAATGCCCAGAACATATGAAGCCTCACCAAGATCTTTCATATCAAAATTAGAGGACAAAAACATTTTTGTCTCTTGCAACATTCTTTTATCACTGCTAGCAAGCAGGATATCATCTACATATAGGATTAGGAAAATGTATTTTCCATTCTTAAACTTTGCATAGATGCAATTGTCTTCTACATTTGCCTTAAACCCAAATTTCTTAATTGTCTCATCAAACTTCAAGTACCACTGTCTAGAAGCTTGTTTCAATCCATAAATGGATTTTCTTAAGCGGCATCCCATGTTTTCTTTGCCTTCCACAACAAAACCTTTAGGTTAAGTCATGTATACGTTTTCAAACAGATCCCCGTTTAAGAACGCTGTCTTTACATCCATCTGATGTAATTCTAAATCATAGTGTGCCACTAATGCCATTATGATTCTAAAGGCATCTTTACATGAGACTGGAGAAAACGTCTCATTGTAATATATTCCTTCTCTTTGTGTGAACCCTTTAGCCACGAGTCGCGCTTTATATCTTTCAATATTCCCTTTGGAGTCACATTTTGTTTTGTAGACCCATTTGCAGCCTACTGATTTGGCTCCTTTAGGAATTACTTCTAAGTCTCAAACTCTGTTGGCACTCATTGAATTCATTTCTTCTTGCATGGCTTCTAGCCATTTTCCAGATTGAGCGCTTCTCATAGCCTCTTCAAATGTGACGGGATCACCCCCCATTTGAAATTCTTCTAAGTTGCCAATTTCATAGCAATTAGGAATAGCTGAGCGTCTCACTCTTGTAGACCTTCTCAGTCCTCCTCCAGCTGGTTCAGCAGCTGGCTCAACAACTAGTACTTCAGGAACCACAGGCTGTTGAGGTTCTATTTCTTGAGCAACAACTGGTTCAACATCTTGTGCCACAATTGGTTCAACTTGAGGAATAGGTTCCACATTCTCATTCATTGCTGGCACTACAGGTCTAGGAGCTTGTACGGGTGTCACAGTGGCTTCCGCTGTTGGAATTGACACATCCACTGTTGGAATTGATACAGGTAACTCGAAAAAAGGTTCTTGAATCATTGGGCAAGGTGCAAAGACCCGCTTCTCCTCAAGATCTATCTCCCGAGTAGCCATGCTCCCCCTGATCATTTCATTCTCAAGAAAAACTGCATGTCTCGTTTCCACAAACTTTGTGTGTCTGTTAGGACAATAGAAACGATACCCTTTTGTCTTTTCAGTATAGCCAATGAAATAGCAACTGACTGTCTTGGGATCTAGCTTCCCAATATTTGGGTTAAAAATCTTAGCCTCAACGGGGCAGCCCCATACACGCATATATCTGAGAGAGGGTTCTCTACCCGTCCAAAGTTCATAAGGTGTCGTAGGAACTGCTTTGCTAGGCACTTTGTTTAGGATGTGAATGGCGGTCTTCAAAGCCTCCATCCACAAATTAACTGGTAAAGTGGAATAGCTTATCATGCTTCTAACCATATCCATCAAGGTACGGTTTCTCCTTTCAGCTACTCCATTTTGCTGTGGGTCACCCGATGCACTGTACTGGGCAACTATGCCATTTTCCTGAAGGTACCTTGCAAAAGGTCCTGGAATTTGGCCATACGGGGTGTGTCGACCGTAGTACTCCCCCCCACGGTCTGATCTTACTAATTTTATTTTCTTATTAAGCTGATTCTCGACCTCAGCTTTGAATATCTTAAATTTATCCAACGCTTCTGACTTTTGTTTTATTGGATAAATGTAACCATAACGGGAGTAATCGTCTGTGAATGTGATGAACGAGTCAAAACCATCCACTGATGCAACGGGAAACGGACCACAGATGTCTGTGTGTATTATGTCTAAGGTTCTCGTGCTTCGTTTTGCTACTTTGTTTACTTGCTTAACGTATTTTCCTTTGATGCAATCAATACATTGTTCTAAGTCTGAGAATTGTAGCGGTGGAAGAATTGATCCTTTAACTAGACGTTCCATTCTCCCCCTCGAAATGTGGCCTAAACGACAGTGCCATAATTTCGATGAAACGTCATCAATTCTTTTCCGCTTCTTGGTTACTTTTGTAGACGAGGATACACTTTCAATCTCATGCACAATCTTAGTACTCGCATACACATCTTCACATGCATACAAATCATCATAAACAGATAACTTATAAAGTTTGTCTTGTCGGAAGGCAAGACCCACACAAACTTTATTCAACATAATTAAGCATCGTTCACTGTCGAATAGACACTTAAAACCATCGTCTGCTAAACATGAAACTGAAATCAAATTTCTGCTCAAAGAGGGAACGTAAAGAACGTCGTGCAGCTGAAGCGTGAAGCCGTCTTTCAACTTGATGGGGAGTTCTCCTATCGCCTCCACTTCAGCTTCAACGCCGTTTGCAACTTTAACTCCTCTTTCTCCTCTTTGCAGCATTCGGCTCATACTTAATCCCTGCATAGAATTAGCAACGTGAGTAGTTTCACCTGAATCAATCCACCAAGTAGATTTATCATAACATAAAAATAGGAATTCATCTACAAAAGTAATAAAATCCTCACCCTTTTTCCACATCATTTCAAGCCAGTCAGGACACTTGTTCTGCCAGTGTCCCGCCTTCCCACAATGCAGACACTCATGTTTGCCAACTTCTTTCTTGTCTTGTGGCTTGTTAGAGCGATCAAACTGCACTGGTGCCTTTCCCTTGTCTTTGCTGGAAGCATTTGAAGGGTCACATTCCCACTGGTTCTTAGGCTTAAAATTCTTGTTGAAGTTCTTGTTGGGAAAGTTCTTCTTCTTCTGTTGATGGTGGACATAGTTGATTTGTCCACCATTCTGTGCAATCATTCTGTCCTCATCTTGCACACAGCGGCCTATGAGCTTCTGCATATCCCATTTTTCCTCTAGGGAATTATAAGTGATCTCTAAGTTGGAGAATGCAGCTGGAAGTGAGCGAAAGACTGTATGGACAAGAAAATCTTCAGGTAGTTTCATGTCCAAGGCAGCCAGCTTCCCATGTAGGTTGCTCAACTTCAGGATGTGCTCTCTCACACCCCCACCCATATATTTCGTGTTTAGAAACTGATCAATCAGCGTCCTGGCATTAGTCTTGGACGACCCAGTGAACTGGGCCTCCACTAGTGCCATATAATCAGGTGCAGTGTGAGCAACACCCTCTGCATTCTTCTCAGGGATAGAGTTCCTTATGGCCTCTGCCATCTTTGTCCGCATAATCAGTAGACATTTCTTGTTGGAAATATCCCACTTTCTCTTCTCGAGATCATAAAGTGCTCTAACGGGCGCGTGGTCACGCTCTCGTGCCGCGAATGCCTCATCAGATTCATTTGCTCCACGCACTGGTGCCTCGGGCAGTACCAGATATGGGTAGTTCATGGCAGTGTCGATATCTGTCATCACCACTGCCAGGTTGAACTGCGTGCGCCATTCTCCATAGTTGCTTCCAACTAGGATAGGGATATCACACACATAGCTTGAAGAATTTGGGCCTGAAATTTTGACATAAAATTGGGGAGAACAATAATAAAAATAAATATTGCATGTATTAATTTAACTTTGGTCAAAATCAACACATACAACATGCTTTCTACATCAATTCTATATCACCTTTGGGCAGAAAATAGAATAAATGCATGATAACTTGACAAGAATATTTATAATATTGCAATTATCAGCTTTGGCCAGAAAATAACAATATCATAAAACTGAAATATAATACATTTCTACTTCTCTAATTAAATATCCCTTTGGTTCAATTTAACTAGAGAATAAATAACGCAGCGGAAAAACATCAAATATCATGAGGAAAATTAATTTTCAGAAGCATTCTACTCTCTGTAAAAATAATTACTATGTGCAAAAATTTAAACAGAGATAATTACTTGAAAACATGCAAAATAAACACCAACAACAACCAAATATAGCTTCTGAAAATAAATAAAATTAATTCAAAAAAGTTACTATTCACGCGTCACTTTTGGCCCGCGAAAGAAATCGGCCCAAACAGCCCGCTAAAACTTACGCGCGCGCGCTCCGCGCCTCCGCGCGTTTCGGCCCAGCAGCGGCCCAGTCGCTCGCGAGGCCCAGCCGCGCTCCGCTCCCTCAGTTAAAGTCTGCTTTTGGCCCCTAAGAAATCGTTCGCGCGCGGAAATAGCCCTTAGCGGCCCGGCCCAGCCGCGCTACCGCGGCCCAACGTCGTGAGCGCTTCGGCCGCGTGGGCCTTAGCCCGAAAACCGACGGCTGGGCCGCCAAACCGGCCCAGCCGCTCCTCCCACACGGGCCGCTTGTGGCCCGCGTTGGCGCCGAGCGCCCCTGGCCGTTCGATCGAGATCGACGGCTCTTCGTCGACCCCGCCCGTATAAAACGCGCTCGCCCGGGCGAAAACCCTAGCCTGGCGTCACTTTCCTTCTTCTCCCCCGCCTTCTCCGCTCCCTGGCTCGACGGCGCGCGATGCGGCCATGGCCAGCGACGCGCGGTTCTTCGCCGGCGACGGCGGGGACGAGCGCGCCGCCGGCCATGGCCGCGGCGCACTCCCTCGACTTCCCCTTCCCCTTCTTCTTCTCCACTCCCCCAGATCCGAGCCGTAGCCACAATATCCAGTGAGAGAGAGAGAGAGGCGGCCCACGGCCGGCCATGGCCAGCTTCTTGCCGGCGCACGGCGAGGCGAGCACCGCCGGCCCAAGGCCGCGGCGCTTCTCCTCCCCCTTCGCGATGCCGTGGCGGAATCTCTCGCCGGCGCGCGAGTTCCCCGCAAGGGCGAGCGCGCCGCCGTCGAGCGGTTCCGCTCCGGTGTCCTTCCCACATCTCTGCGGTGATGGCCGGCGGCGAAGTAGGCCCCACAGGTAGGTCCTCCTCCCCCCGGCCATTTGCTGTTTCTTTAGATCTAGGGTTAGGGTTAGGGTTTGCTTCGGAGTTTTGGATCTGAGATCCACTTTGTCGATTTTCATCGATTTTTCTTTCTTTTTGCTTCGGATTTAATCGATTTTCATCAATTTCTTCCGTTTTCTTTCAATTTCTACACTCTCTTCCCCTGTCTTAACTAACAGTGAGTAAAAACTTGAATAAAACGAGTGTAGAACCTACCCAGAGAACTAATCTACTACTAGATTAGGCTAACTGATACCATTGATAGATATGTAGGATCGACTAGTAATAGAAAACTCTCTGGTAAAACATGTTTAATAGGGTAAAACATGGCTAACACATATACAACACTTAGATCTAGAACAAATACATCTAGAGGAGGAAATGGGGATGCGCAGACCGTTGGTGGTGGCGACGGTGTCGGCAGCCATGGCGGCGGTGGCGGTCGCAGGGGCGGCCGCGGGTTGAGGAGGCGTTGGAGTGGAGGGAACGATGCGGTTGAGGTCGGGGCGGTGGCACCGTGTGCGCCGCACCCACCCGGACGTCGGCGGCGGTCGAGGTGGAGCTTCCCGCTGCTCCAGTGCTCCCTCGATCGGTAGGGTTTGTAGGTGGGGTGCTGGCGGCGCGGTCAACATATATGGTTGGTGCCGCCGATAGTGAAGGAGGCGACGGCCTTGCTGTAGCCGCGGTTGCTCGACTCTGCCATGGCTGACGGCGGCGGCTAGGGTTTCCGGCGTAGGGAGTGGAGGAAACCCTAGGAAGGAGGAATGGGGAAAGGGGACGAGGAGCGGATGATGTCGGAGAGCGTTCGGTTTAATATGACTGACGGCAGGATTAGGTTTCAGGAGTGGGCCAGTGGGGTGCGGAAGTGGGGATTGGGGAATATTGCCTATGTGCATATCCACCATTAATAATGCGAAGTAATTACAAGTCTGCCACTTTGACATTTTCCCTTCTTTTCACTAGAAGAGAATGAGGCATCCGCGGACGACATAAACAACGGCCATTTTTGGCCCCGGTGCTAATGGAGTATTAGCACCGGGTCCAACGGCTAGCAGCCGCACGCAGGCGCGCGCGGCGCGCGTTGGTGGGGGGGGGACCTTTAGCACCGGTTGCATCCAGCAACCGGTGCTAAATCCACCCCTTTAGCACCGGTTGCTGCCTGCAACCGGTGCTAATTCTGGAGCAACATTTAGCACCGGTTCTAGCTATGAACCGGAGCTAAATCCCCGATGTTAGCACCGGTTGCAGCCAGCAACCGTTGCTGATTATCTACCTATATATTCCCTCCTTCCTCCCCACGCCCGAGCCAGCATGAACACTCCGAGCTGTGTTCATGGTGTGCTCGGGTTGAGGGGAGATTTTGCCAATTTTTTTCAAAAATTGTGAAGCTTTCCTTCTTTTGAAGCATTCTACGAGGTACACAATTTCATCCTCTCATGTTCTTGTTTAGTTTCTATTGTTATTATACTTTATAAATATGAAATTTGTAAAGGAAAAAAGAGAAGAGAGAGAAAGGGTTATATATGTGTGTTCATAGTGTTTTAAATTTAATGTTAGGTATGTATTGGGGAAATTTTGTTAGAAATCTTTTTTGAGTATGCTTTTTAGTATTTTATTTATAAATAAAATATAATGATTTTTAAAAATGTGTTATGTAATTTTTTATATTAATTGGAGATATGTGAAATTGGTTAGTTTATTTTGACAGAAGTTCGTATGTTGTAATGAGTATTTTTTCAATAACATTTATTGTTTTTTGAGAAATAAAAGCCTTGTGGATATATCGATATGGCTACTGCTGGAGGAAGTGGGACCGGTGATAGTGATCGTGGTTCGTCTCGCGGGAAGGGCAAAACTACAGTACCACCTCATGATAAGTCAAAAAAACCAGGACCTTGGGTGAAAGCACAACTCAAATTTTTGATTAAAACACATGAAGAATGTGTTGCAAGGGGTGAGGAACCTGGTTTTGATCTTCAAGATCAAGGTTGGGTATCACAGGACCACGGAACTGATTTGTACCCAAATTGCAAAGAGGGGCTGAAAAGGTTGGGTATCATGCTTGATTTTTTGCAGTGGAAGGCATGTAATGGTGTTACTGACAAGGGTTTTGAGGAATTATTGAAACTCGTGAAGAAGATTCTTCCCGAGGGTGACGAATTGCCATCAACAACGTGGGAAGCAAAACGTGTTGTTTGCCCTCTTGGTTTAGAGGTGCAGAAGATACATGCGTGTCCTAATGACTGTATCCTATATCGTGGTGCTGAATATGAAAATTTGGATTGTTGTCTGGTTTGCAAATGCACACGCTACAAGATCAGGCGAGATGACCCTGGTGAGGTTGATGGGGAGACTATTAAGAACAAGATTCCTGCGAAGCTGGTGTGGTATTTTCCTTTAATACCACGTCTGAAGCGTTTGTTCAGGAACAAAGAGCATGCCAAGTTGATGCGATGGCACAAGGAAGAACGTAAAAACGATGGTATGTTGAGGCACCCCGCCGATGGATCCCAGTGGAGAAACATTGACCGAGCATGCCCAACGTTCGATGCTGATGCAAGAAATTTAAGGCTTGGTTTAAGTACTGATGGCATGAATCCATTTGGTGAAATGAGCAGTAGTCATAGCACTTGGCCTGTGACTATATGTATCTATAACTTACCTCCTTGGCTATGCATGAAGCGGAAGTTCATTATGATGCCGGTGCTTATCCAAGGTCCAAAGCAACCTGGCAACGACATCGAAGTTTATCTAAGACCATTGCTTGACGAACTTAAACAACTGTGGAAGGAAGAATGTCGGTGATATTATCTCCGTCAGTCTTCCACGGGGTAGCCCACGGAAGTGATTTGTAATGTAGGGAAGATCGCAAAGATCGGAAGCAGGATGGTTAGGATGGACAGACGCAAGGGTTTATACAGGTTCGGGCCGTCGACTTGACGTAATACCCTACGTCCTGTTTGGGGTGTTGTATTGCGTGTTGAGTTGTTGTCTGATGAGTCGACTTGTTTTTGAGGGGGTCCCTGCCCGCCTTATATATCGGGGGGCAGGGTTACAAGTCGGTTTGTATCCGATCCTATCTCTAAGAATCCTTTCCTTCTTTACAATAATTCCTATTCCAACTAGGATTTCTCCTTCCAGATCCTTCCTCCGTGCGCCGACTTGTCCCGCACGTCTTCAGGTCCGGAACGATGAGATGGGCCGCCCCCTTTTGGTGGGCTGCCAGGCCTACTCGTGAGGTACCCTGGTACTATATCCCCCACAGTAGCCCCCGAGCACTTCTTGGCCGATCGTTGGCTGTAATTGTTCCATCTTTTCTTGCATGATTCGAGTGCTCCAAGTTGTCTAAAATCTCATCCGAATGGTTTCGAAGAAGATCCGAGTGGTTTCAAGGAAGATCCGAGTGGTTTCAAGGAAGATCCGAGTGGTTTCTCAGACGTTCCTGAAAACAATTCTTCAATTTCAGTCAAAGTGAGGGGAAGGAGTGCTCTTTTTCACGACGTGACAGCGAAGTGAATACACTTAGCCCCCGGGCTTTGGGCAATTTTAGAATGAAATTGGCCAAAGGTCTTCAACTTTTATCCATCTATATCTTGATTTTCAATGGTGTGCACCTCCAGGTGCACCCATTGGGTGTAGCCCCCGAGCCTTGAGTAGAATAGAATATTCTGGTCGAGGGTCAAAAATAATATTATGAATCTCTTTTTGAACTTAATCCATCAATGGTGTGCACCTCCAGGTGCACCCATTGGGTGTAGCCCCCGAGTCTTGTTACGACTCAGCATGATCGTGTCAAGACTCTGAAAGCTATGAATTCCGACTGATTTGTCAGCCCCCATGCCTCTGGACATGGATTTTAGATAATCTTTTCCTTCAAGGGCTTTTTTATTTCCCCTTTATAAGGATTTTGTCCTCAAGTTCTTTGAACTCGGCATGACTTCCGAGTCGTGTCCCACGACTCAGCTTGACCATATGGTAAGCCATCTTCTCACAAGACTTATACTTGTCAGCATTTGACCCAAATTTCTGAGTCAATTTAGCGATAGTATCGCATGCCTTACGTAAAAAATCAGTTGCGAGGTCGCAATATTAATTGCAAAATCAAGTCTGGTCGTCGACTAATTTTAGCCTCACGACCGAGTGGTTTCTGCCCCTGAACCCTAGCTCAGGAACCCACAAATTTATTATCATAACAGAACCGAAAGGTCGTGCTATATTTCAGCCCGTTAGGCCCATTATTCCTAAAAGTCCGTTGCGTCCCTAACGGTCGCCTTACGGAAGGCGAGATATCGCGAGATATCGCAATTCCCTATCGCATCTTTGAATTCAAAGCGACGGGACGTGCCTGCGTCGGTTCAGTTCCCGAGACAAGCGCCGCGCCGCGCGCGGGAGGAACGGTTCCTTCCTTTATAAGCCATCCCCGCCGCATTCTTCTTCCTTTACTTGCCATTTGCCTTCCCCGACGCTCCAGTTCCCCTTGCGCCAGAGCAAAACCCTAGATCTGCTCCCGCACTCTTCTTCCTCGCTCTCCAGCACCAATCGCTGCCATGGCGCCCAAGAGGAAGGAAGCCTCGAAGCGGAAGGAGAAGTCACCAGCGAGGGCCCGGTCG